>SEYY01000922.1:84724-92224 GCA_009176605.1 Armadillidium nasatum
TCAGAAAATTACAGTTTTGTATATTTAAAGTTTAAAAAAAGTACAAAAACTTAAAAAAAAAATTATTCTAATTCATAATAGTGATTTAACACGTTTACCTAGGTAAGACCCAAAGGGAAAGTTTGAAAAAATGTAAGATATAAAATTAACAATTTAACCTGTATTTATATATATCATTGTTATTTTATTGCTATGTTTCAAACTTGTATCATTTAGCTGCATTATTTAAAAAGTATTATTTTGTTTATACTTTCAGTCAATATGGCTAAAAGATCAGCTTCTGCAGTATTTGAATACTTTACAATGTTTCAGGATAGGCTCGAAATAGCTAAATGTAACATCTACAGTCAGAAAATTAGAAGAGGAACCTCCGGGTGCTACAAGTAAAAAAAATTTCAACCAAATCTTTTTGGAGTATCTAAAATCAAAACACAAAGATGAACATTCACTAGCAGAAAAGGAGCGGTCAAAAGAAACAGAAAAAAATCTTGATTTTCTTTTATTTTGTTTGAAATTTTTCTTTATTATTTGACTGATTGAGCTGAAATTTTCAAAGTATGTGAATTTTTTCACGAAGTTCTGAGTTGATTTCGAGCATTTTTTTGAGTCTATAACGGTTTGAAACTTATTTGGACCCAAAGTTGAAAAAAATGAATAACTGGGTCAAACCACTGGTCCACATGAGCTGAAAATTTAACTGAATACCTTTGCCCCAATTTCTTGCATTGGTGGGAATAGATTTTTGATATCACGTCTAGAAAAAAGTTACAAGCTCTCGAAAATTTTTTTTGTAAAAATCGTACCCTTCTGGAGGAAAACATTATTTAAAAAAAAAACTCTACCTACTATTTTTTTTTATTTGTGAATATTGTTTAGAAGAGGAACAGGGCAACAATTTTTATTTAGTGCATTTTTAAATGCCCTTTGTTTGAAGCGAGATATAGCCTCTCAAACTTTGGGAATTTTTGAAATTTGGCCAAAAATGGACCTTTTTGAAGGCTATATCTCAAAACCAACGAATCTCATCGAATAAAGTACATAGAGGAATTTGTAGCCCCACCCCTCCTCTATACACACCAAAAATAGGAAATGTTATAGTTGTATTTTTTTTAAAAAAGATTTTGTCTGAAAAGGTGGATTTTTTTAGTTCAAAAAAATTTTTTTTTCTATAGTTGGTCAGTTTTTGGCTTATAACATTTTTCTATAACTCTGGGAACAAAAGTCTATTAGAGACTTTTGTAGCCCATATAATTTTGAATAAATAGTCCAACTTTCAGCTTATTCTAAAAAGTGGTTTGGCACCGCCATTCTATTGAAAAAGGGTAAAATTTCCACAAAAAATAAAAATAAAAAAAATACTTTTAACCATAATAGACTCGGAAAAACGCTAGAAATGGACTTTTCTTACCGGTAAAAAATCTATATACACTGAAAGTTTCAGCAGAATCGGCTGAAAATAAAAAAAAAAAAAAAAAAATTTGTATAATTTGCCATTTTAACCCCGGCCGGCAACCCCGGTTTTCCCTGATTTTTAGCCGGGGCCGGGGCCCCGGTCGGTTCCTATATATATATATATATATATATATATATATATATATATATATATATATATATATATATATATATATATATATATATATATATATATATATATATATATATATATATATATATATATATATATATATATATATATATATATATATATATATATATATATATATATATATATATATATATATATATATATATATATATATATATATATATATATATATATATATATATATATATATATATATATATATATATATATATATATATATATATATATATATATATATATATATATATATATATATATATATATATATATATATATATATATATATATATATATATATATATATATATATATATATATATATATATATAATATATATATATATATATATATATATAAATTTCGGCGATATCTTAAAAACACTTGACGCATTCAAAACAGAGGGTGAAAAAAATTGTCAATAAAAATAAATAAAACTTTCAATTCAAGAGAAAATATTTTGAGTTTCTGATTTATATTTTGAAGAAAAAAAGTCGATAAATCCTTCTTTCGTGAGCGTCCAAGAAAGAAAAACAAACATATTAAACAACATTTCCAATAATAATAATAATAATAATAATAAAATAAATAAATAAATCAAATGCCATATATATATATATATATATATATATATATATATATATATATATATATATATATATATATATATATATATATATATATATAATATATATATATATATATATATATATATATATATATATATATATATATCGCATCATGCAGGGTGGTGTCGACTACATAAATATTCATATTCCTGCAACCGTACGTGAGTATAAAGAAAAAACTTAGATCCTCCATCTCTCTACTCAACACAACCTTCCACACAACTGACATCTTCGATAACACACAACTCAAACCTTCGTCCATCCTTAATAATCTCGATGTTTCTTTTTCTCGTGATCTCTCTTTACAAACATGGTTCCAAGGTTGGTAATTTTTTCACACCACCCTCGTTTCTTGCTCTTTATAGGGGTGGTGTTCGACCCCATGTGTAGCATGCCACACACATCTGGGATGGTTCATTCATACAGTTCTCCATGAATATGAAGACACTAGGCTTTTACATCTTAACTCTTCGGCTCTCACTAATTATCTCCAGTTTCTTTCCGTCTGTCAAATTGTGTCACTCTGTCTATACTATCTGTATTACAACGGACACTGCTCTTTTGAACCCTCTCGTGGCAGACATCCTCCACTGAGAATTGCTCGAGCTATACGCCTTTCTAAACAGTCTCATTCTTTCTATGTACAACTCTCTGACCCCAAACTTAACAGCTACGCTAAATTTTACATGTACTCAACTGATAAAATCTGGAACGCACTTCCGCTTTCTATTTTTCCAACTTACTTTTTTGACTTGCACACTTTCAAACGCCGTGTATCGATACTTGACTCAATCCTATATATATATATATATATATATATATATATATATATATATATATATATATATATATATATATATATATATATATATATATATATATATATATATATATATATATATATATATATATATATCGAGGGGATGGGGGAGGGGGAAATTCTTGATTCATTCGTTCTCAAACCCGAAGCTGAAGAAATTTTTTTTTTTAATCCGCGTCAGTAATGAAATAACGCCGGGCTCCTGTATCTGGATTCCTTCCTCAATGATACAAGAACAAACCAATTTTGGTCAAATCGCTCGTAATAGACAAACACAAATCCAGGTTTATATGTTCAACGCTCGCTTTAACACTCCCCCTATCCAAATATAGTCTAAAACCCTACAGTACATACACAATCACACACACACATATATGTATATATGTATATATATATATATATATATATATATATATATATATATATATATATATATATATATATATATATATATATATATAATATATATATATATATATATATTAACCACAACTCACTGGCGACACTATTCAAGTAGAGCACTTTAACACATTCTCTTATAGTATCCTACTGGTCTGAACCTACTAATTTACAAACAGGAAGATATATTCAGAGGATTCTAACAGTAATGAATGCAAAAATGTCTTATGATCAAAATCTTCATCTCAAAATTAAGAAAGATACTTATTCTAAATAATTAAACATACATAAACTTCTCACTTAATGCGACACACCCCAATACTGCATATTGATTCATTCTTAAAATGAACATGAAAATACTTTATAAATATTCATTTTGAAATTATGTCTTTAAAAACTTGAAAGGATGGAATATTAATAAACCCAAATTGACATCCTCCGAGCTATAAACAAAAATTTACATATTTTTTTTTTATTTCATATATATATATATATATATATATATATATATATATATATATATATATATATATATATATATATATATATATATATATATATATATATATATATATATATATATATATATATATATATATATATGAATAATATTAAGGCCAAGGTAAAGACAAACATGTTTTATAAGAAAGTTTCGAATCTACAAAATAAATATAAAATAAAAAATTATTGCACAAACATAAAATTTACTAAAAACAAATGAAAAAAATTGAACTTAAAAATAATTTTCCCACACACCTTAATTTATGGGGTCATCTTAACAGCAAACGAGACTAGAAAAATAAGTCAAACAAACGGCATGAAATATAGAATGGTTGGTTAGTATAATAAGTTAAAAACCACAAACATACCTACCGTTTTTAACCTTTTATACCAACCAACCATTCTATATTTCATGAAGTTTGTTTGCTATGAAGATGACTCCATAAATTAACGTGTGAGAAAATTGCTTTAATTTTATACTTGCGCAATACTTCTTTAGTTTAAGATGCATTTTGTAGATTCGAAACGTACTATTAAAACAGGCTTGTCTCTACATAGGCCTTATTATTCATCATAAAGAAAAGGTTTCTAGAAACAAATTAGCAAATATATATATATATATATATATATATATATATATATATATATATATATATATATATATATATATATATATATATATATATATATATATATATATATATATATATATATATTCCATTTCATTATGAGTTATTACAGCGCTGTTAAAATGAAATATGCAAATTTTATTATTTGCACATGTTCGCGCGTACGCAAATGGTCCGTCCGCCTTTCCACTACCGAGAAATTTAAAAAACCCAAGATAAAAACACACAAAATTCTATTTTCTGAGAAGCGAGACAAGTCAAATAGAAACTAAATGTGGAAGAAAATGTAACACTGAAAACAAAGACAGAGAGAAACGTTTCGTATAAAGAAACAATTCTACAGATCTATATCGAAATAAAAGAGAATAAGGATTATCACTAAGTGTCCCCATAAATGGAAGAGGCGCTACACGAGGAAAATAGTCTCACTGGGGGATTATTTCAAACACGAATTCTGGAATTAAAAAAAAAAACTTGGTAGCGATTGATTGATTCGTAAAATGGGAATTCGGTCTTCCTTACTGAACGTATAATATTTCAGTCCATTTTCTTAGGGGATGGGGGATGGGGGTAACTTGTATGTCTGTCTGTCTTTCTCTCTATACACATATACATGTATATGTACACACACACACACACACACACACATATATATATATATATATATATATATACTATATATATATATATATATATATATATATATATATATATATATATATATATATATATATATATATATATATATATACTATATATATATATATATATATATATATATATATATATATATATATATATATATATATATATATATATATATATATATATAATATATATATATATATATATATATATATATATATATATATATATATATATATATATATATATATATATATATATATATATATATATATATATATATATATATATAATCGCTTCTCTGAACAAAGAAAATGAGTATGAATATTCTAAGGGATTTATGTATTCGAAGGATTTTTTTTTAAATTAAATTGTTTTTATCACAGAAGGAAAAAGAAAAAGCGATATTTTTTTTTTTTTTTTTTTTTTTTTTTTTGAGAATGAAGAGACAAAGCATTTCTGTTCCCCCTTCTTACGAAAGAATGGACCTTCAAAGCGAAATATTTTCAATTCCTATTAAAGGTCATGGAAGAAAAAAGAAGAAAATAGGATATATATATATATAATATATATATATATATATATATATATATATATATATATATATATTATATATAATATATATATATATATATATTATATATATATATATATATATATATATATATATAACTGATATAAACATTAAGAGTATAAATACATGATTGACCCAACTATTATGTTCACAATGTTGCAAAAAAATTTTTTTACTTCAGTATTAAAATTTTTTATTTAAGTTCGATTCCAGATGACAAATATACGATGAGTACACATAAGGATTCCAACAACTGAAGATCAGACTCCTACGCTTGGTCAAAAACGTCAAAAATGATATCCTGGAGAGAGTTATAATTTATAGCAGAATAGAATGGGGGGAAGGGGATGATGCAAGTTATCCAGAGTTTAAGATAACATACCTTTATGCTCAGGCTTTGAATTGTTCTTCCTATATACAGTTCACCGCACTTGTATTTATATACGAGTGATACTGATGAGATTGAAGGTAATGAGATTTTAAATATTAAATATTAATTTAAATATAAATCTGAACTGGGTGAGTTTGCCATTTAAACTCTTATCAATTTTACGTCTAAATTAGTAAAATTCTCTCCATAAAAGACAACCTCATGCACAAGACATCCCGGAAAACTGTAAATTTTGTTGAAAGTAGTTTTCAAAAATGTAGTGTCAAATTTTTCCACTCTCAGAACACGTTCTTCAGAAATGAATGTTCAGATACCCCAGTTCTTTCGTGAAACTGGCACACGAATATGAAATAAAATCCTCTAAGTAAGTTAATTTAAAAAAAAAAAAAAATAAAAGTAAACATGGAATCAAAGTTTTGTCAACAATCCAGTAAAAGTCGGTTTCCTAAAGACACTGGTATGAGATTTGTTCGTTTCTACATATTCTCATATATAGAAATAACAAAAAAATAATTCTTTTCTACAGCAACAATGAATTTAATATATTCGAACGTTCTGGTATGATATATTCTGAAAATTTATTAACATGAAAATCGATTTTAATTAAAAAAAGGAAAAAAAGGAGTCATTCACATACCTCAGGTAAAATCTAAGTTCGAATTCATTAAACCATATGTTTTTTTCTTAACACAAAGAAGTTACTAAGAGTACGGCCTATTATATATATATATATATATATATATATATATATATATATATATATATATATATATATATATATATATATATATATATATATATATATATATATATATATATATTTAGTCGACAAGATCGGATAATGCAAGAGCTAAGAGCATGGACAATAGGACCAGTAACCCGGGACTGTAATTACACGGGTTTCTGTTTGAAACAACTAAAAATCCACCATAGAAAACCATGATTCACTGGATGGCTCTTAGAAAAATTGTTAAGAGGTTAGATGCAAGAAAATGTCAATCTCATTGAAAGGATGTAAACTCTACCTGGGGGGTTTAAATAAAACTCGAGAACTAACTACAAAAAGGAGCCAACGAGCCGAAAAACATGATCTTTTTGAGATCCCTGAGAGAGAGGAACCAGAGCTTTTAAAAGCAGACGGAGAAAGATGCTGGTCCCACTGACATCATAATCTTCCTTGGAGAGGATAAACTATATATATATATATATATATATATATATATATATATATATATATATATATATATATATATATATATATATATATATATATATATATATATATATATATATTATAGCAATTAAAACG
>SEYY01000922.1:99724-112224 GCA_009176605.1 Armadillidium nasatum
AATAAATAAAGTGTTACTAGAATTGGAATAAAATCGCGGCATCATTGAACAAAATATTGTTTCAATTTCGATCTTTAAAAAGAAAAAGAAAAAAAAAAATTCGATTAACAAACTCTTGACGTAGACCCAATGCAATTAACTGCTTCGTCGAGGAAGGGGGAGAGGGGAGGGGGGAAATAACAAATTGGAAGGGCCGACGTAAAAAGTGACGAAAACTTCTCTCAAAAATTTTTAATAACTTAGCCGTGACACATCTGACGCATAAATCTGAATAATATAAAAGAGACGCCTATTTTCCAACTTTCAAAATTCCAAGAAATTTAAACTTACGATTAAGGAGATAAGCTTTCGTCATTCTTTTAAATAGAATTAACATGAACACACACACGTATATATATATATATATATATATATATATATATATATATATATATATATATATATATATATATATATATATATATATATATATATATATATATATATATATATATATATATATATATATATAAAGTTTTAGAAGAAGAAAAATAATATTACCTGCCCGAGAAGTCAAAATGGTTGGGTTAGGGTCGAAAGTGACGCATAACCGAGGGGACATTTCGGCACCCCCTTCAGTACCCCTTAACTTAGTTACAGGAGTAGAAACATCATCAGGAGGCAAGGGAGTGCTGGAAGAACTACAAATGCTACTCGCCGAACTGGAAGTCGCTTGAGGACTGAACCCGCCTTTACTACCCGTTGGAGTATCAGGTCCCTCCGGCAGAGAAGAATCCTTTCCATTGGAGAAAGAACGATTCTTACTCGTGCACACCCTTCCGACACCTTCAGGATTTGGTGGGGGAACATTTCGTCTCGGAGGAACCTGAGGAGGAGGTGGTCTCCCCTGATGATTAGATCGCTTTACATCACCAGAGTCCTGAGATCCACTGCTTCCGGAAATGGAACTCTGTAACTGGTGATGTTGATCCTTCATTACAGATCTTGTTCTTACAATTGATTTTTATTTTTCTAATAACAATTACATCTGAAACATATCTCCAACTTTTAACTCATTCCAATACGCACACACTCGCGCGTACACACACACACTATATATATATATAATATATATTTATATATATATATATATATATATATATATATATATATATATATATATATATATATATATATATATATATATATATATATATATATTAGGAAAAACAATATATAGAACGGTCAACGCAGTAAAGTCTTAAAAAAATAAGTTCATAAAAATAAAATGCAACTTTTATGGCGTGTGTGTGTGGGGGTGCTATATATATATATATATATATATATATATATATATATATATATATATATATATATATATATATATATATATATATATATATATATATATATATATATATATATATATTATTTTTTTTTTTTTTAAAATTATATAAAATCTGTAAATTAAAATGCAAAACCATTTTTTAAAATATATATATATATATATATATATATATATATATATATATATATATATATATATATATATATATATATATATATATATATATATATATATATATATATATATATTATATATAAACTTAAAAACTTAGAATGCAGGGTAAAAACATATTGGAAAACGAAATCGAGGTAAACGAGCAAAGGGATAGATGGAGAGAGGGAGAGAGGGAGGGGGAGGAGAGAGAAGCGAGATGGGGAAGTGGGCCCCTAGTCGAAAATTTCGCGGCGGCGTTTTAAAGTTGCCCTTGTAATAATAAAAGCAGGCATGGAACCTTCGGAGGCTTGAATTCTATCATTAAAGCAATAAAGCAAAATACGTACATGTACGTCGCTCAATGTACCACCTTGACACTAAACTGACCCCCACTCATCCAATATATATATATATATATATATATATATATATATATATATATATATATATATATATATATATATATATATATATATATATATATATATATATATATATATATATATATATATATTAGGGATGGAGCGATACCAAATTTTTTTACCGATACCGATACTTTATCCATTCATATACCAAAATTTTTACCGATACCGATACTAAGATTTTCAAATTCACCGATACCCCGATACTTCACTCCATCCCTAATATATATATATATATATATATATATATATATATATATATATATATATATATATATATATATATATATATATATATATATATATATATATATATATATATTCAATCTTGAGTAGAGGTATGACAAGACTTATGAATACTCAAGAAATTAACAGCAAGACAAAGTTTGGAAACTTTAAATCTTCTTACAAGCATATCGCCATCGTTCAAGGTCAGAGCCCTACTCGACGAGTTATTATTGTTAGTAGTAGTAGTTATAATTATTATTATCGATGTAGAAATATTAATATTCGCCAAGTTATTAAAAAATTCCCGTGCAAATATTACAATATTAATGTCATGTTATAAAAAAAAAGGAGGGGGGGAGGGAATTTCCCCCCCCCCCAAATATCGTCAAAATTAATGAGGCAAAAATATTTCGCGCAAAATCGACGATGTCAAGAGGCGCTTTTTTTCCCTTTAAAAAACTCTCAAAAATATCAATTTTTCTTCCCTTTTCTTTTCAAAAGACATTGGAAAACATATACAGACCTTGATCTTCTCTACCAACTAAGTGAACTAATTAAATATTTTTGCCCTTATTTAATTACTCGTATATTTCATTTATTGGTCGTCGTTCCCTAATCGGATTCTTCAATTTATTGAAAATCAATCATTGAATTTTTTTATTATTATTGCGTGGGTTGGAGGGGGGGGGGTGTAGTCAAATGCGTTTGAAGGTTTATTTATTTAAATAAATAAATTTCAACATATATATATATATTACTTATTTGTACTATATAATATAAATAAATTTCAACATATATATATATATTACTTATTTGACAAAATTATGGTTTCTTTCCAAAATTTTGGCAAATGCAAATTTAATTTTTTTTTTAATAACTAATATTTCTATTATTATTTTTGTGTTCATAACATTAACAAAATCTGAAGTAATTGCTTGTATGCAAATGAGAATAAAGTCAACAAATTTTGTCATTATAATGTATAAAATGTATGACTAATATTTAAACAATTTCAAAGAAGCACTAACGCAATAGCAAAATTATTATTCGCTATTTCGAACGTGAATAGCTCAAATAAGAACTATTATATATATATATATATATATATATATATATATATATATATATATATATATATATATATATATATATATATATATATATAGTATATATATATATATATATATATATATATATATATATATATATATATATATATATATATATATATATATATATATATATATATATATATATATATATATATATATATATATATATATATATATATATATATATATATATATATATATATAAACACAGAGTGAGTCAGGAGGAACGGACCAAACTCAAGGAGTGGATTATACACAGAATAATAATGTAAAAGCATACATATGTTCTTATCCGATTTACATTTATTTTTATTTTACAGCGTGATGACAAACAAAATATCATACATTACCATTTGGGTTATCATAGTATTAATAATAAATATTCGAAAATACCGCCATTGACCTCTAAAGATTTTCGGCTTCGACTACGATCTTATAAATGTTCGAAAACAAATGACAATCGGATGAGATGGTTAATTGTACTTACTGCTAATGTGTCAGTGTATTATGACAGTGATTACATGTTCATTTCAAGGTTGTACCATTAAATTGTTAATAAATGCCGAACACCTATTCCCATCTGGAATATGTTGTTTGTGTATGGGTTTTGCAATGGGAGTGCTACAGCAGCTGTTGAAGAATATCGTCAACGGTTTCCCCATCACAGACATCCTAATAAAACCGTATTTATCAGAGTTTTCAATAAACTGCGAGAAACCGGAATACTTCCCAGAACTGATATAACATTCGAACGAGCTACTCGCCACTATTTAGAAGTTGAAAGTATTATGGATCTAGAAGATTCAAAGACCAGCTCACGTAGAATTGCTACTCAACTGGACATTCCACAAAGAAGAGTAATAAACACTCCACGAGCAAGGCTTATCCCCATACCATGTAAAGAGAGTGCAACACCTACAACTGAGAGATTATGGTAAACGTATAGAATTTTGTCGGTGAATAAATAATAATCATTGTATTGTATTGCGCATACTTTTCACGGATGAAGCAACATTTGCCCGCGACGGCATTATTAACACTCGCAACAGTCATGTGTGGGCAAACGAAAATCCCCACGCAACAGTCGAGAGTAATTTTTAACATAGGTTTACGGTAAACGTGTGGAGTGGACACTCGGGATGAACTAATTCGACGTATTCAAAATGCTGCAGGCGTTATTAAAGGAAGACATGAAGCAATCAGCCGCCCTTTGTAGACGAAGCCCAAAATGTTTAGAGGTCAATGGCGGTATTTCAAACATTAAAATAACTCTATGATAACCCAAATGTTAATGTATGATATTTTGTTTGTCATCACGCTATAAAATGAAAACAAATGTGAATCGGATAACTTTTTTTTTTTTTTTTTTTTTTTTTTTACATTATCCTGTGTACAATCCACCACTTGAGTTTGGTCCGTTCCACCCGACTCATCCTGTGTATATATATATTATCGTATTCATAAGGAATAAATTACTTATTTTACATAAAAAGCTTCCCAAATTTCATCGCTGACGTATGAGATAAAGACTATATCTCTGGAAAACTCGGGAGGGGGGGGGAGAGAGTAACTTCTTCCCCTACCCTCATCTTAATCTTATATTATATATATATATATATATATATATATATATATATATATATATATATATATATATATATATATATATATATATATATATATATATATATATATATATATATATATATATATATATATATGGTCAGACTCCAGATTAGACATGACTTTTTTAAAAAAAACTACGAAACGTAGTGAAAAATAAATTACATTTTTAGAATCCTTGTCGAATTTTAGTTAGGAAAAGTGTAAAATATTTGCAAAAAAAATTAAAAAAAAAAATAAAATAAAAAATAAAAAATGGTTTTGTACGACAACTGATGACGTAACAAACTTAAATTTGGTGTTATGACGATCATATGTCTACGGGGGGCTCTGCCCCCCGTACCCCCCGACCCGTGAGTGATGATGATACTGTAGACTACTTTTTCTGTAGACGATTTGGGGGTATTTTCCATTTTTTCCAATTTCGAGAAAATTGAAAAAAAACGTACCTTGCCAGGCGTATGATGCTCTCCACAGATAAAAATAAGTAAACTTTACTTATGTAAACTTTATTATTATAAGGATTTTTTTTTTATTTCCCAATTTTTCCTACCTGAAATTCGACAAGGATTCTAAAAATGAAATTTATTTTTCACTACGTTTCGTATTTTTTTTTTAAAAAGTCATGTCTAATATAGAGTCTGGCCTATATATATATATATATATATATATATATATATATATATATATATATATATATATATATATATATATATATATATATATATATATATATATATATATATATATATATATATATATATATATATATATATATATATATATATATATAGGTTCAAGTATATTTGAAGCACACTTTTTCAGCGGTCGAAAAAAAAGTAAAAAATTTAGTGTAAACTTAAAATTATTTCGGGGAAAAAATAATAAATTGAATGTTAATGAAGCCTAATAAATCAATTTTTTTATATATATATATATATATATATATATATATATATATATATATATATATATATATATATATATATATATATATATATATATTAAAAATTCATAAAAATAAAACTATATTAAAAATTTAGCGATATCCTTTAATATTGTTATGAATAAATTTCCTTATTACTCAATTACAACATGTATACTTTTACTACTAACCTAACCTAATTTAACCTACCTAACTTAACCTAACCAAAACGTTTGTCTCTCTCTCTCTCTCTAAATATATTTATTCTATACATATTACATATATACATATATATATATATATATATATATATATATATATATATATATATATATATATATATATATATATATATATATATATATATATATATATATATAATAAAAAAATAATATAGTAATAAAATAGAATAAAAATAATAATAAAATAATAAACTAAAATTAAATTTAAAAATTAAACCTTCTAAAATTAAAGTTTCTAAGCTTCACATATATATATATATATATATATATATATATATATATATATATATATATATATATATATATATATATATATATATATATATATATATATATATATATATATATATATATATATATATATATATATAAGTTTGAAGGTAAATTTAATTTTTTTGAAATGTATTTAAAATTGTTAGGGTATTTTTTACAGTTTCAGAAAGTCGTGCTTCAACTATACTTGTGCCTATATATATATATATATATATATATATATATATATATATATATATATATATATATATATATATATATATATATATATATATATATATATATATATATATATATATATATATATATATATATATATAAACACGATATAAATTTCCCGGTATGCAAATTACTTTAACTTTTGCTGTAATTGACAAAGTTGTGAGTTACTAATTTAAAGTAAGTAGACACGAGCGATATGACGTCATTTCGGACAAATTATTACAAATACTGTGAATACAAATAAAAAAAAAATACGAGCAAAACAAATCTTAAAAGTCACGCTTTAGCTCAGATTAGAACACACACAAAAAAAAAGCAGAGAACTTTCTTTCATTATTAACCATATCCAACGAGGTGAAATAATCGTTAATAATAGTAGTAGTACTAATATACTTTTTATATTTAAAAAAAAAATCAATTGAGAAAATCGACATAATACTGCTAAAAATGTTTACTAAAAATAATAATAATAATCATTATTACTATTAATAAAAATATAAAGCTTTTCAGCTCGAATTCTGCAATTTTCACGAAAAAATTATTTTTATATCGGACATGCGAAATTAATGAAATCCTCATGAGATATACAGAGCGGTAGCTCATATTATATATATATATATATATATATATATATATATATATATATATATATATATATATATATATATATATATATATATATATATATATATATATATATATATATATATATATATATATATATATATATATATATATATATATATATTATACGTACGCACAAAGGGTAAGGCAAAAATTACTCAAACATTCGTCAGGTTTGTCGCACTATGTTGAGCGCTCACACGGTGAAAGTGGTACTCCTGAGATAACGTCACACAGATTTGACTCTGATCGTTCCAGTGTTATTGTTGGTGTTACAACGTAAACATGGCCGTGCCGTTAGAAGTATGCACCAAAGAAGAACTGAAATCAGTGATTCGATTTCTGTGGTCTAAAGTTTGTCATGGGCTAAAAATCATCGCAGACTCTCTGTCATGTACTGGGTTAGTGTTTTACAGAGTAAGAGTTTATAGAGAAGTTCAAAAATGGCCGGATGTCCATCAACCTCGACCACTGGCGAAAAGATTGGACAGGCTCGACAAATGGCATTTCACAGAGTCTGCGATGAATTTCAGCCTCTGACACACCCTCAGACTACAGAAATAGGATCAATGATCTATGTTCCTTCTTGCTGCAAACTGCTAACGTCGCAGCCGTGTTTACGCTGCAACACCAACGAGAATGTAAGACGATCAGAGTCAAATCTGAGTAACGTTATCTCAAGAGTATCATTTTTAAGTTCTGACAGAAATGCGGATAATCTTTGACTTTCCCTCGTATATACGATGGAAACAAATTAAGTTTTTGAATCTTAGGTTGAAAGTACGGTTTCAGCGAGAAGCGCCCTACTGGTGATCTGGTTATATTCCCGACTCTTGTCCCATGCTTTCGGAAATTCAGTAAATCTTTTTGCTGGGGCGATAGAAATATCAAAAACTTTCTAAGAAGATGGTTGTTCTAAGGCACAAGCAGATATTTTCCATACCACCTGAATAACTCCTTTTTTTTTGTAGAGGAGCAAAGCATATTTGGGTTGATTAACTCAAAGATCTTCTGAAGTGCTAGGTAAAATATAGAATCTCTCACTTTATCAACCCTCCCCGCTCTCCAGAGTTATTCTCACTATTTTTCTGGCCCTCGAAATATTGCGTCGCTCTCCTTATATATCGCTATTACAATGGACACCCCTTTTCTTAACTCGCAAATTGCATACCTCCTCCTGAAAGAAGTTTATGCGACTTCTTGTTAAATCCTCCGTTTTTCTCTGTTCAATGACAAAACTCCAAACTTCTGTCCTCATTCCTACACGTACTCAAACAAGTAAAATCTGGAACACTCTTCCATTTACCAATCTTTATGTTACACACCTTCAAGTGTCGTGTACCATATATTAAGTTCACCTAATTTTGAAAAAGGTTACATTTCAAAATCACGAAGGATGGTTTGTAGGTCCCTAGCCTTTTCCACCCAATGTTTGCGCACCATATATATATATATATATATATATATATATATATATATATATATATATATATATATATATATATATATATATATATATATATATATATATATATATATATATACACACAATTCTGAACCCGACTTCATTAATTTCCCAATCCCCCCCTCTTACCTTCTCCCTCCCCTATATCCTAATGCAAAACATTTAAAACTTTATATTGAAACATTAATAACAAAAGTTTTTAAAAGTAACCTAACAACAATCATAAATCTACGGCCTTCGAAACAGGCATTTAATTTATATATATATATATATATATATATATATATATATATATATATATATATATATATATATATATATATATATATATATATATATATATATATATATATATATATATATATATATATACAGTGGAACTCCAATATTCGTCCCCTCCAGTATTCGTCTTTTTCGATATTCGCCCTGTTTTTTCGTCAAATTTTGTTTTCGATATTCATCGAAAATTCAATATTCGTCCTACCTACGAAAGCCTATAACCTTAAAAATAAAAACTCTTAATAACAATCATTGTTTTTCTCATCCAAAAGGTAAATTTCCTTTTAAAATTTTATTTGTGTTTAGCATTTATGTAGGCCTACACAGTGCGTATTACGTATTATTTATGGCAGTACGCTATTTAATATGTACTGTAGTTAAATTGTACAGTGTTTGAAATGATTTCGGAGATCGATTCTAGAGTGAAATTTTTTTTTTGTTAAAGAATAGATAGGCAAAATTCGAGGCTGGAAACAAATTAATCCATTTTTAGTTAATTCCTATGGGAAAAAATTATTCGATATTCGTCATCCCCTCGGGAACGGATTAATGACGAATATTGGAGTTCCACTGTATGTATATATATATATATATATATATATATATATATATATATATATATATATATATATATATATATATATATATATATATATATATATATATATTGAGTGGGACGATTAATCGTCATCGCCAAAATCGGCAAACTTTTTCTCAATCGTCAATTTTCTGCCGATTAATTTACATATTTTGGCTTCTTCTATGGGAAACTGTTTAATGGTGGGGCCCAAATATGCACTCCAAGACAAAATCGAATTACCCCAGAAACTGTGTGTGGGGGGGGGGGGAAGAATGCTTTTTGCATCACATCTTAAAAGCTTCAATAAAATTTTAAAGTACGAAAATTTTGAATGTATGTTCATGTTTTCACATATTAAAAATTTTAAAATCAATATTCGGAAGAAGCTATTATACTATATATTAAAATTACATGTATTTCCATTTAATTTTTCCGAATTTTAAAATTGTTAAATTTAGTATTAAAAAGAAGGTGAAATATTTAAAACATACTTTTTCAATTTCATCGTCATCATCAAGAAATTATTTAATCGTCCCATCACACACACACATATATATATATATATATATATATATATATATATATATATAATATATATATATATATATATATATATATATATATATATATATTAGGGATGGAGCGATACCAAAATTTTTACCGATACGATACCGATACGATACCTAAAAATTCCCCGAAGCCGATACCCGATACCTGAAAATATGCCGATACTTGCCGATACCGATACCGATACTTTACTCCTATACAAATTTTTTGCCGATACCGATACCGATACCAGTATCGGAAAATATGCCGATACTTGCCGATACCGATACCGATACTTCACTCCATCCTATATATATATATATATATATATATATATATATATATATATATATATATATATATATATATATATATATATATATATATATATATATATATATATATATATATATATATATATATATATATATATATATATATATATATATATATATATATATATATATATATATATATATATATAATTGACTGAATATCTATTTTCCAATATTCGCGAATACGAGTAAGAAATATATTACATGCTATATATATATATATATATATATATATATATATATATATATATATATATATATATATATATATATATATATATATATATATATATATATATATATATATATATATATATATATATATATATATATATATATATATATATATATATATATATATATATATAATGTTTTCCCTCAGAAAGGATTACGTCCTGTCTAAATATCAGGATAAGTGAGAATTATTTTTTAAAGCAATTACAAATTAGGTGTACATTTCTTGGGAAAGGGAAACCCGGAATGGACTAAGCGAAAACTAGCTGTGGCAGAATGTTTAATCAAGATTTTTAAAAAAAAAAATAAATTAAAAAAAAAGGAAGGGAAGATGAAGAAACCTGGTCAAATATATTATTTTACTGGCAAAGCGCCAAAGAGGATTTAAGAACTAGAAAATTTAGATAAATTTTTCGTACAACAAAGTAGACCTTGCAAGATTCCACTGAAATATAAAAAGTATGAGTATCGGAATTCGAAGGACTGTGTTATACTTTGAGAAAATATCTCTAGGAAGGAGAGCAGCAAGTTAAATTAAGGATGAGTGCGAGTCAAAGTGATAAATTTCCCCTGCGAAGAATAAACTTTAGCAATGAGCTGTGCACCAAAGTAGTTAATAATCATTCCAATTTAAAAACATATGACGGAAAGTAAAATCAGTTAGAGAATTATAATTATCAATAATAGGAACAAGAGCAAATAAGTTTAAACAACTCCTAATCAGTAACATGAAAACAGAACACGTAGCTACTCACGTATATATATATATATATATATATATATATATATATATATATATATATATATATATATATATATATATATATATATATATATATATATATATATATATATATATATATATATATATATATATATATATATATATATATATATAATTGACTGAATATCTATTTTCCAAAATGAGGGATTGAAAACTAAGAAGAAAATATATTCATTTTATATTTACTCAAGTATCTAATCTTTGGCTAAAAAATTTAAGATATAAATGGGAGAAAATTAAAGATAATTTTGCTTTAAATCGCTAATCTAAATGAAGAAGTAGTAGATGAGGGGCGTTGCTTTGTTTGTAGTCTCGCAAAACGTTTCCAGATTTTTCATCAAAGTTTACTATCATTAAAATATACAAAAAAGGTATAATGCGTATTGGATGAAAAGGAAAGAACAGGGCACGTAACATCCAGAGAAACTATGAATGAAATTGAGGCGTGAAAGGATGGATTATCGAGCACTAGTGCAATGGGGATTCGATATACATTATAACCAATGGAAAATCCTTCATCACCCAAATAATTCCTGTTAATACAAAGATATAAAATTTCACGCACTTAGAGAGCAAAAAGATTATGATGATGATGTAAAGTATTAAAAGCAAAGCCAGAAGCCAATTCAAAACTATTATAACGGTCGACTGTATTCATTCTCAGAAATGCAAATGCATTGCGAGAAGACATAATAGTAAATTCTCAATATTTTTATATAAGTACAAAATCGAAGCCAAATTATATATTATATATATATATATATATATATATATATATATATATATATATATATATATATATATATATATATATATATATATATATATAATATATATATTATATATTATATAAAAATAAATATATTAATAAAAAAAATAAAAAAAAAAAAAAAAAAAAAAAAAAAAATTTTTTTTTTACTTTTGTTTTTTAATTTCATCTCAACTGACGCAGTATATATATATATATATATATATATATATATATATATATATATATATATATATATATATATATATATATATATATATATATATATATATATATATATATATATATATATATATATATATAATTTTCTCAATATTTTGAAAATAAGTTAAGTAATGACAGACGTTTATGCAAATG
>SEYY01000922.1:122224-134724 GCA_009176605.1 Armadillidium nasatum
AATTTTTATACTGGATTGAACCTTCATCTGAAAAGTAAATTATATTTTCTTAGTATTGGGAACCGTTTTCTTGATATGAGTCAGCAAATGTGTTTGGAACAAGTGCACTGCAAGTGTATTGTTATCCAAGTTATTACTAATAACACAAAAGCATCTGTTTAGAATTTTGTCTTCGTGTTTGTAATAACAAATTGATAAGTTGTTGATCTTTTCTTCTTTCAGAAACTGTGTTTGTGTATTTGCTATGTAATGGTGTGTCTTTAGGGAAACGAGCGTATTAATAAGGGACTCAAAGGATTCTTCTATTGGTTGAAAAATGGTCAACATTTCAGCCTTATCTGTTGAAGTCTAACTGTTTAAAAATTATTTTCTCAGGAATATCAAATGTGTCAGCTTCTTGAAATGAATCATTTAAGGCTTCTATTCCTGGACATTGAATACATTTATCCATCATGCAATTGTAACTAAGTCACAAACAAGCAAATCAAGAAGATCCTTGTAATTAATACTAAGCTTCAAACTTGTAATTATTATTAACTTAAAGCACAGATAAGTATCTAACTCACCAATTTTTACATATTAAAATAATTGCCTTCATCCATTAATATAGCCCCAAATAAGTCAATTTAAACAAATGAAAATTTATTTTTAGTAAAAAGTACAAAATACAAAAATTGTACCTTACAATGTGCTTAACATCAAAATATCCGAAAATTTCTCCTAGGATCGACCAGTGCTGAGATATCAGTTTCAAATAACTCCCAATAAATGTCAAAAAACGGCCTATCCCAACATGCAAAAATGGCCACCCTGTTGAAACCAATTTGAATTTCAAAATAAATAAAAGTGGTTTTGAACTGTCAATAGATGGTATAACATCATGCAAAATATAAATAAATTTGAAGATGGGTCGGTTCATTTCATATATATATATATATATATATATATATATATATATATATATATATATATATATATATATATATAATATATATATATATATATATATATATATATATATATATATATATATATATATATATATATATATATATATATATATATATATATATATATATATGCGCACTATTGAGATCACGAGGTCAAGCTCCATTCAAATTGAAATATTATTGATCACCATAGAGGGAAAAAAATAAATATAATTTTTTCATAAAATATGCTTCGAGCAAATTAAAAATTTAAAAATGGGGTACTTACCCTTCGTATTGATCTCAAGCAGGGGCTTCCTTGTAGCAACGATTGACCCGGTCAAGTGAGCGTCGAAACGAGGCGCAGTCGTTAAGCACGATGTTGGCAGGCGCGTTGGCAAATAACCTGACGAATAAATAAATAAATAAATAAATAAATATACTAATATATATATATATATATATATATATATATATATATATATATATATATATATATATATATATATATATATATATATATATATATATATATATATATATATATATATATATATATATATATATATATATATTTTCTACCGAATACTACTTTGCCAACATAAGAATTGTTTAAACCTATGAAACATGCTATTTGGCATTTCAGTGAATCTTCTGCTGTTACGCTGGATATATGTCTTTGATAGTCTAGTACAAAATTTAGATTTCTAAACTTTTCTCTTTTGGTACTTTCTTTCTGACCGTTCTATAGCAACTGCTGTAAAAGGCCCCCGTTCTTCCTTTAAAACAATTAACAGAGGTGGGGTAAGGTCAAGCGACATTGGTGGTCAAAGTCCCTTGGAAATTATTCGATCTTCAAAGGAGGACTCAATTTCGTACATGCTGACCTCTTGAAATTAGCCAAGTACATGGTTCCTTGTCATCCAAATGATTAACAAACTTATTGAAGATGTTCATGTACAAAATTTTTTTTAAAACTTGTGACCAGTACTTTGATGTTTATAAGCGCATATCTGGAGCCGAGAGCGAGTGAGACACTGTAGTATCTATCTATAAAACATTGATTTTGAAAAGTTTAATATGTGAGAATAAGGACAGACGTATAGATTTCTACTTTAAATTTAGAGCTCTTAAATTGTGATGTAGAAACGATCTTTCTCCAGTTTGTAGAGTAATTCAATTTCGTCTTGGAGAGTATATTTATTCCAAACTACTAAACCACCTTTCTTCTCCCAATAGAAGGTGGAGCAGAGATATTTAAAAGCCAATTTATGTAAATTAATCGGCAGAACATTGACGAAGACGATTGAGAAAAATGTGCCAATTTTGCCGATGACGATTAATCGTTCCATCACTACTTTCTACACAGTCTCATTCTTTCTCTGCCCAAATCTCCGACCACAGACTTAACCATTGTGCTCAATCTTACATGTGTACTCTGCTGGTAAAGTCTGCAACATACTCCCTTTATCTATTTTCCCAATTTCCTTTGAATTGCACACTTTCAACGCTGTGTATCTGGACATGTCGGTCTTTAATTTGGCCTTGATTTTGACTACTTTCAATCTATAAAGGCTGTGAAGAATGTAATTACAACCAGTTGAAATATTGCAAAATATTTTTATAAATATTTTGCTTCACCAGTAATCAAGTTGTAATACTAACTGGTTCAATTATTTTTGAAGTGCCTTAAATTAATACAAGATGTGTCTACTCATTGAATTTCAACATAAACTTTGGAAAAATACTGAATGAAACCTTGTTATATATGATATAGATATCAACATTTCATTATTAAAGATATTTAATTATTAGCCAGGGTTTGGAAAAATTACCGTAAAAGTAGCAAATCATTTGAAGAAATTGAGAGAATTAAGATGACATTTCTTTATTTAGTATCACCAAAAATTTCAAACTAATTTTATTTTAATCAGGAGCAATGACAAGTAGTAACATCAAATAAATTCATTTCACAGCTGAAGAAATTAATTTTTCAAATGTAGAAAGATTTTCTATATTTTAAATACATATGTTTTCTTTTACAGTATCCTAAATTAAAAATAAAATTTGAATAATAGATACAAAAGACGAAAAGTATAACAAATTTCAGAACAAGTTTTTAAAGATTCAAAAACATAGTATAGCAGAATGGATTTAACAAACCACTGTCAGATTTGGGAATGATCAAGAATATCAAATTCACCTTCAGCCTTCTTAAATTTATATGATATATTTTCATTTTCGTGTAGCAGAATGTAACAAGATATCTCTGGCATTACAAATACACCCAAGAAAAATAAAATAAAGCATTTATTCTGATTAAGGGTCTTGTAGGATTATTTTTAAATTTACAGCTACTATAATATGATGACCTATTTGTATGGTAGAAACTATTCAAAGAAACATTTCCTTTACCGAGTAATCTAGCTTTGAAATATTTAAGTGCAAGAGCTTGTTTGTCAAAACTGATGTGGGGGTTATTAAAGGCAACACACACACAAAAAAAAAATCTTTATTCTTTTACATTATAGTTTAAGGGTGTTGAAATTCGTTAGCTTTCGATAAATTATATATTAAATGTACATTTCTGGTTGTAAGAGTAGAATGACATGTTAAAATTTATAACGTTTCAATACATTTCGTTTGTGTTTTTGTTTTAATAAAATGGGAGTTAATACTCAAATCATCCTTCTAGTCCAGACAAAAATATGCGCAAACTTTTTAATAAAAAAAAAATAAATCAATATTTTTCTGAAATTCATTCCAAGTTTAAGCTACTTGATGGCTCTTCTTGCAGATACATAAATGGCTATGTTGTAATCAATGTTGTCCATTTATGAAAATCATCGAAGAGCTGATGACCAATTAACAATAAAAATCACATTTCTCAATATACCCTTAGTTCAATTCTAAATAAATAAACATGGCCATCAATTGCTTACCCATTGTCATAAAATCATCAGCAAGGATGACGTCCACACTTGGTCTCTTGCTGGGATCCTCTTGAAGCATTCGTTGAATAAGGGATCGAGCCAGGGGTCCAATGCGTGACGGGATATGGTATTTGTTCTCTTTGATACGTCTGTAAGTTTCTTTCAGTGTTTCTGTTTCAAAGGGAGGCTTTCCAACAAGCAATGTATACCTATACAAATAGTAGTAGAAATCGTAATATTGCAGGAAAAATAATTAGAAATATTTTTATGACATTCCAAACTAAAAAATGCATATACTTACATAATACAACCAATGGACCATATATCTACTTCGTAACTATGACCAGTTTTACATAAGATCTCAGGTGCAATATAATTAGGTGTTCCACACAATGTTCTAAGGAATTAATGGATAACCTCTATTAAGAATTGGTTTAGTTCATCATTTTACTATTTTATTTTTTTTTTACAAAATCAAAACTTTCATTTTAAATACATAGTTTTAAAAAAATGTATAAAGTTAAAAATATATATTTGCATTCAGAAACTCTTAATAAAATCAACTTACTTTTTCCTCTCGCCTTCAAAACCAACTCTGGTTGCCAAACCAAAGTCTCCAATTTTCACTTCCATTTCATCGTTTATAAATAAATTACCGAGTTTTAAATCTCTATGAATGACCTTATTGTCATGCAAATGTTTCACCCAGTAAGAAGTTGCAGTAGGAAGAAGTTGCAGTAGGAAGTATCTAGTCTCAGGCTCAGTTATAGCTTTTCTACGTTTGTGAAGCTCCATCAAAGACTGAAATATATATATATATATATATATATATATATATATATATATATATATATATATATATATATATATATATATATATATATATATATATATATATATATATATTATATATATATATATATATATAAATTTATATATAATATATATTATATTATATTTAAGGTTCCATTTAATAGTAAGGAACAATTATTTTCTCATACAATCATTTTTAAAAATTAAAATCTAATAAATTTCTTTAACAAATTCTGATATTACTTTTGTTTCTTTACACAATGTGACAATAGATTAAATGAGAACGGGAACAAAATGCACTTCATTTCAATGTAATTATCTAATTTTCTGACATCAAATGCTCATCAACATAGAATAACAAGTGCCTTTTAATTTAAGAGCTTTTAAGAAACTGAAAAGGGAGTCATAAGAGAAATAATATTGACAGGTCTAAACAAATATTGAAAGCAAATGTAAACACTTGCCAAAAAATCAAGAGCTTCATAAAAAAGGTTTAAGAGAATACTGAGCTCTCATTTTAAGTTAAGAGACCTTTGAGAAAACTTGCAAAGTAATACAAAAGTCTTTCTCCAAAGAATAATGTATTTTAAGAGAGAGGAGTACATAGGTTGAAGACATTGAAACAACTTTTATTAACAAGAGCAGAAACAGTGTGAATAACATCAACAGAAATTGATAAAGCATTAACACAGAACACAAACACAGTGAAAAAAGCTGCAAAAACTTCCTGAAATTTTTAAAACACTGGTTACTATTTTTTTTTAGTGTAACATTTACCTAAAAATCGGTAGTGGTAATTCAATTGATTAATTTCATTAAAAAAAAATGTTAACACACTTCCAGATTAAAACCATATATAAATAAAATATTCCCAGTACAGAAACATTTTTTAATGTTAATAAATACCTAACATGTAGGGTACTACAAAAAAAAACTTGCTAACATTGACTATTAATACCCATATTAATTATAAATTTACAAAACCATATATATATATATATATATATATATATATATATATATATATATATATATATATATATATATATATATATATATATTATATATATATATATTATATATAATATATATATATATATATATATTATATAATTTATATATTATATATTATAAATTTTTAATAAAAAAAAAAAAAAAAAAAAAAGTTTGATTTTTTTTTTTTTTTTTTTTTTTTTTTTTTTTTTTTTCAAAAAGTTCTGTGCATCAGCAAAAAAAAAAAAAAAAACTAAATATAGATTTGGATAAGAAACTCGAGTGACCTTAGACAGCATGCCTGAATATTATAAATTAGATTGTTACAAATTACATTATTTATGCTGGTGAGACTTTCAGTATTTTTTAAATGCTATCTACACTCACTTCCATTTAAAGATTTAATAAATTAGAGAGCACTATTTTTATTTTTAACATCTTGGTATGTTGTGTAAAAAAAAATTTTTTATGCAATTTTTAACCATATATTTAAAACAGTGAGATTTGCAAGAACTTGAATTGACTGACTGACTCTATATAATTTTTTAACTAGTTTTAAAATTGGAATCAGTACATCAAAAAAAAAAAAAACATTTCTATAAACTCGAGTGACCTTAGACAGCATGCCTGAATATTATAAATTAGATTGTTACAAATTACATTATTTATGCTGGTGAGACTTTCAGTATTTTTTAAATGCTATCTACACTCACTTCCATTTAAAGATTTAATAAATTAGAGAGCACTATTTTTATTTTTAACATCTTGGTATGTTGTGTAAAAAAAAATTTTTATGCAATTTTTATATAAAACAGTGAGATTTGCAAGAACTTGAATTGACTACTGACTCTATATAATTTTTTAACTAGTTTTAAAATTGGAATAGTACATCAAAAAAAAAAAAAATATATATATATATATATATATATATATATATATATATATATATATATATATATATATATATATATATATATATATATATATATATATATATATATATATATATATATATATATATTATATAAACATAACATCACAGTAAATATATGAAAAAAAAATACTTACCTAAAACAGGTCTGGTAATAATAAAAAAGAAAAATATTTGAGTATCTAGAAAATTAAAACATTGGCCAATTTTTATAACAACTATTGTAACAAATGAAATAATTAGATATTTTAACTTACCCTTCTTCGACACAATTCCAATACTATATATACATTATCATTATCTTCAAAGAAACTATGAAATCCAACTATATGTTTATGGCTAAGACTTCTATGAATGGAAATTTCCTGAGACATTTTATCCTTTTGATGTGGTTTTGTCAACAAAGTCTTGGATACAATTTTGCCAGCTAAGACTTTTCTGGTAGTTGGATCTGTTAATTCGTAACATCTTGCAAAGCCACCCTGAATAAATAAACAAATGTTAAAATGATAATTTCAAAAGAAATTTTTTATTATATAACTATTTGAATTAAGTATAAGAAAAAAAAAGTAAATATTCAGTTCTGTTCATTTACCATATTTTTCAGAATAAAAATTATTAATTTCATAATATAATCTTAATCCTTCTGAAAACAATGTTCACACATATTGCTAAGAGTTTGAAGACGAATTTTCCCTAATTTATAAATATTAATTTTTGTACCATTTATGTATATGTTGCTTAGAGTGATAATATTAGTTTCAAATATAATCTACATTATAAAATGAATCAATTTATAATTCATTAAATATGCTTATAAATGAAAGTTAAAAACAACTGTGCAAATATACAAAAGTGATAAAACAAACAGATTTAATGTGGGATAAACTATAAACAGATATTTAGGTTTGGCTGTTATTGTTTTAGATTGCTGGGACTTCAACCCAAAACCTTGTAGCCTCAGCCAATTTACAGCAATGGTTATATCTCCTTTTTCTTAACCTTTATGGTTATATAGATTTTATTTGTCCTATGATAAAGAATGTATTCACACAATGTTTGGGATATTTTTCAAAAAAGATAAAGATGACAATTTTAATAGTAACAACTATTAAAAGTTCTGTCTCTTCCACATTCACGCTCAATCCTGCCTCTTTTAGGTTTCAGCAAAACTTCTTACCACCATGTTGGTGGGTAAAGACCAGAGGCCTACTAATTTCCACCAGTTTGGGAAATACTGGAACCTAATCGTTAAGGTCAACATGCCCCAATGCACAGCTCTTAAAACTGTGTAAATCAAAAAAAAAAAGCTGGGAAAACAGAGGGAGTGTGTTCCAGACTTTACCAGTAGAGCACATATAAGACTGTGTAGAAAGGCGTGTTGCATGAGCCCTTCTCAATGGAGAAGAAATGCAATGGGAGTTCAAAAGAGCAGTGTCCATTGTACTAACGATAGTATAGAGTGAAAATTGGAGAAAATTAGAGAGCGGAAGAGTTGTTAAGAGGAAAAGCCATAGACTCCACCTTGTCAAGGAGGGCTGCGTGAGTGGAACCACCCCTGATGTGAGGCATACTCCATACAGGGAAAAACAATACCCCTATAAAGAGAAAGCAATTGGATTGGCAGAAAAAAATCATGAAGGCTCAACAGAACACCCAACCTCTTAATAGTTTATTTAGAAAGAGAAGTAATGTGATCTTTCCAAGAAAGATCACAAGAGAAAGAAACTCAGAGAATATTAAGGGCAGATGAAGGATTGAGTTGTGTGTTTTCAAAGAAGATATTATAGTTGTGTGGAAGATTGTGTCAAGTAGAGTTATGGAGGAACTGAGTTTTTGAGGCACTGAAAACTAGTTTTCTCTGCCTCAATTTGAAAAGCGAAAAAGACAGGAGGTTAGTTGCTCCAAGGCCACCATTCTAGCATCTATTAACTGTGGTTGAGAGGGGCACCTTTCCAACAGGAAGGAGTAAAGAAAGGTGGAGTCATCAGCAAAAGAGTGGATAGGTAATGAAGTAATAGAGATCATTAATGAAAAATGGAAAAAGTGTTGAGACAGGACAGAATACTGAGGAACACCACTATTAATAGATTTAAAGGATGAATGGTGGTCATTTACAGCAGCTATAGAACGACTGGAAAGAAAATTGGAGAGACCACAGAGAGAAGGATAGATTCCAAAAGTGGGAAGTTTAGAAATCAAAGCTTTGAACCAGACCCTACCAAAAGCTTTTGAAATGTTCAACGCGTAGAGCGGAAGACCAAGAGTAAGAGAGAAGGGAAAGATCACCAGTAGAGCATTTCTTACAAAAGTTATACTTGTGATCAGAGATAAGATTTGAAAAATTGAAATATTTCCAAATCTTCCTGTTAGGGAACTTTAGAAAACAGAGGTTAAAGAAATGGGATGGTAGTTGGAGGGTTGAGAGGGGTTGACTAATGCACGTTTACAGCAAGAAGAGAAGGTTGAAGTAAAAAGATGAAATAGTTTACAAAGGCAGGGTGCAAACTCAGAAACAAGTTTTGAGAACCACAAGAGGGATATCAACAGGACAGTTCGTCTTCTTAGTGTTAAGCACAGAGAGCAGAAATAACATCTTTTGTAGAAATTACAATTGTAGGCATAAATGAGTTGGAAGGAGATGGAGAAGGAGGAATAGCTCTGGAATCGTCAAAGGCTGAATAGAGGCAAAAGAAGGCAAAATGACAGTTATGCCGTTGGAAGACACTAGAGGAGGGAAAAAGTAAGAAGCAAAGTTAGAGTTAACATTTTTTTGCAAAATGTCAGAAAGGGGGTGAAGAATGAGAGATTATTTGCATTTTCATCGAAGAAAAGTTTTTGGTGTTGCAGAGGATATATTTTGCATGATTCAGGGATGAAATATAAGTTGAATGAGTTTCTGGAGTTGGAAGACAATGATAATCCCTGAAGGCAGCATCCCTGCAGCAAATAGAATGAAAACAAGCAGAGTTAAAATGAAGTTCATTAGGATTAGAAGGGAAAGGATATGGAATGTACACTTCCATGCCAGGGAGAATTACTTCAGTAATGTGCTCGGCACACTCCGAGGGTCGCCCCCCCACAGAATATATATATATATATATATATATATATATATATATATATATATATATATATATATATATATATATATATATATATATATATATATATATATATATATATATATATATATATATATATATATATTCACTCACAGAAGATAAAGAGTTCAACAGAACAGAGATGGCACCACAATATCAAGTTTTGAGTTTGCAATGCTCTCACAAAGTTCATGTGCAAGCAAGGTACCCCTTATGCTGCAAGGGTGATACAATGGTGGTGGAAAGGGAGAGGTTAACTCCCTTGAGCACCAGCCATTGTAGTACCTGTAGAAAAGAGAGAGTGCACCAATATCGCCTCACAGAGAAATAGGGTCAAGGGAGTTTGAAAGTAGGGAACCAGTTTATTAGTTTTTTAGCCTTAGACAATCTTATCCAAAAGAAGGGTGGAACCAGAACCGCCCCAAATGTGAAAACAGTTCTCTATTCAAGGATGGATAAGACCATTATATAATTGGAGTAACTGTTTAGAAGAAAAAAATTCCAATCTGAACAGAACTCCCAGCTTTTTAGAGGCCACCTTAGCAACCTTTGTGATATGATATTTCCAAGATAATTTATTATGTTCAGACCAAGAATATTTATGTTGATCACAGGTGAGACGGGAGAGTAGTCAAATAAAACAGGAAAGTTGGGAGGTATTTTTGAGGGAGATTCGAATTTGAGTTGTTTTTTTTTTTTGAAAACCAGTTTCCTCACTTTATATGAATATTTTCTAGTGAAAACAAAATTGGGAATTATTTTAAATTTAAAGATAAACTCCCTTTACCTTCATACTTTCATACTCATCAGTAGTATTTAAATACAAGAGCAATGGCTGTGATGTCACCTACATAGGAAAGACAAACCTTTCACCACGTATTGCTAAGCATAAAGGTATACCAATTGTAACTAGATCACATGCATCATTCCCCCAATTCAGCTATAAATGCTCATTCAGTCCAGGCAAACCATCGTATACAGGATTCTAATTTTAGAATTTCAGCTCAAGCTGAAGAACATGATCTTCAGTTGTTGGAGCGCTTGTGCATTTGGCATCTCAAACCAAACTTAAATGAAAATTTAAATTATAATAGCTTACTAACACTGAAGTGAAATTTTGTTAACAGTTCATGTGAACACTTTTTCAAGTTTAAAAGTTTACTCATTTATTTATCACTATACTTATTGATATTTATTTATAACAGTTTCATACTATTTTATTTATTCATTTTTTTTTTTTAACTTTTATTAATTTTTATATTATATTTATATACATATATTATTTTTTTTTGTTCAAAAATTTTTTATCACATTGTAAGCCTTGAAAATATGAAGTGATCTAACCCAAAACTAGTCTGCTAATATTTATAATTTAACATTAAAAAATTTAAATACAGTATGTTTTGGTCATCCACACCATTATTATTATTATTATTATTTATTATTATATTATATATATATATATATATATATATATATATATATATATATATATATATATATATATATATATATATATATATATATATATAGTGAAAAAATATTTATATTTTTATATATTTTTGCCCTTTAATATAGCTTATATAGGCTATAACCAACTATATTTTTGAATACTCAGTTAAACTTTTATTTTGTAACAATAAGAAAATATGTTCGGTTAAGCCGTTAAGTCCTTGTCATAGGTCATCTCTTGCAAATTCCTTGTGGCAACTTTTTAAGGCCTGTCATGGCCCAATACATAAGCATCTGCTTTAGGTTTTGTATCCTCCTATTTGGGGGGATCTTTCGCTTGCCTAGTTATTATGTTACTTATAGAACGTCCTTCAATAGGTAACTCTTCAAAATCCTCATAAGTTTGATAGCTTTATTTTAAGGCCTAACTGTCCAGCGAAATTACGTCTAACTAGAAAGTCTAAATCGAGAACAGTGAAAGTACCAAAAACAATTGCAGGACCGCCATTGGAGATGTTCATTTCAAACATCCAAGATATGTATTCAAGTAATGAAATTCAGCATGGTAGTTTATTCCTTATTCTTAAGGGGATTCAATCTATATTTGTCAACTATTTACTTATTTTTTTATAAACTTTTCCACAGAACTAAAACTACTCTAAATTATATATATATATATAATCAATGTGAAAGCTATATATTTTGCTTTAAGCTATATATATACGGTATATATATATATATATATATATATATATATATATATATATATATATATATATATATATATATATATATATATATATATATATATATATATATATATATATATATATATATATATATATATATATATATATATATATATATATATATATATATATATATATATATATATATATATATATATATATATATATATATATATAATCAATGTGAAAGCTATATATTTTGCTTTAAGCTACTTTTCATTGTATTTCCATAAAAAAAAATTAAAAATTTTAGTCCATTTAAACCAAACCACCCTGAAAGTAAGGGATAAGGCATATGAACCCTGCTAGATGAAACAAGAGCATAAATGGAAGTGATGTAGTACTATAAAGAGTGCCATGATTGAATGATGAGAAGAGGACAAGTCGAAAGATTGTTTTTAAGTTCTGGATGGAGTTTATGGATGTTTAATGATTCTGGTATATGAAAAGACATTTGGTCAGGGTGAGAATCGAGTATGGCAAAGTGTTTAGGGAGTAGGAAAGTATGACAGGAGTTGGTGTGTGAACAAATATTGGAAAAAGGAAGGAAGTACAGAAGGAAATAACTTGTTCACAAATCCTTAATCGGAGTAAGC
>SEYY01000922.1:139724-184724 GCA_009176605.1 Armadillidium nasatum
CTGCACTGGTAAAGTATCTCATCTCTGTATTTCTAATTCAACCTTCCATTCTTGCTGGTAACGTGCGATAATTCAGCCTGTGCCGAAGAAGGGGAGCCCCTTCAACCCTCCAACTACCATCCCATTTCTTTAACCTCGGTTCTTTCTTAACCAGAAGACTTCATAACATCTCAGTTCTTCTAATGTTATCTATGATCGCCAGTATGCCTTTCGTAAGAAACGCTCTACTCGTGATCTTCTTTCCCTTCTCATTGACTCTTGGTCCTCCGCTCTTCGGCATTTCGATGAATCTTTTGATAGAGCCTGGCCCAAAGCTTTGATTTCCAAACTTCCCTCTTTCGGAATCTATCCTTCTCTCTGTGATCTTCTTTCTAATTTCGTTTTCAGTCGTTTTATAGTAGCTGTTGTGGACGGCCACAGTTCTTCCTTTTAATCTATTAATAGTGGTGTTCCTTAAGGATATGTGTTCTATCCCCATCACTTTTTTTTTCTTTACATTAATGAGCTTCTCCCTGTTACTTCATCTCCTTTTCACTCCTATGCCGATGACTCCAATCTTCATTACTCCTTTCAATTTGAAAGGGATCCCTCCCAACGGCAATTAATTCACGCAAGGAAGGTAGCCTTAGAGCATCTAAACTCTGATTTATCTCGCATTTCAAATTGGGGTAGAGAAAACATGGTCGTTTTCAATGCCACCAAACAAAATTCCTCAATCTCTCTACTCGACACAATCTTCCACCCAACTATGATATCTTCTTCGAAAACGCTCAACTCAAACCTTCATTTCTCCTTAATAATTTTGGTGTTTCTTTTTCTCGTGATCTTTCTTGGAAAGATCACATTACTTCTCTTTCTAAACAAGATTCTATAAGGGGTGTTATTCGATCCTGTATGAAGTATGCCTCACACATCTGGGGGGGTTCCACACATACAGCTGTCCTTGAAAAGGTGGAGCATAGGGATTTTAGTCTTATTAACTCTCCCGCTCTCACTAATTCTCTCCAGTCTCTTTCTGCCAGTCGAGTTGTTGCTTAACTCTCTCTATAATATCGTTATTACAATGGACACTGTTCTTCTGAACGATCTGGTCGCATACCTCCTCCATTGATAAGGGCTCGTGCGACACGTCTTTCTACACAGTCTCATCCTTTCTGTCCAACTCTTTGACCCCAGACTTAACTCAATCTTACATGTACTCTACTGGTGAAGTCTGAAACACATTCCCTTTATCTATTTTCACAGCTTCCTATGACATACACATCTTCAAAAGCGATGTATCGGGACATGTCAGCTTTTAATTTGACCAGATTTTCGATTTTCTCCCTAACTCTGATGGAAATTTTGGTAGTCTCTGGTCTTTGCCCATCAGAGGTGAAAAAAATAATAAAATGTAATGTAAGACTTTGGATGTGAAAATGGCTTATTTGCAAGGTCGTCAGACTGGGAGAAATATGTATATAAAACCTCCATAGGAGGCAAAAAGTGAAGGCGAAGTATGGAAATTAAAAAAGATAGTGTATGGTTTAAAGGATGCAGCCAAAGAATAGTCCATAGTATCAGAAATTCTAGAAGGATTAGGAGGAGTAAAAAATCGATTGAAACCAATCACATACTATTGAAAAAAGGAAGAAAAGTGATAGGTATTATGTGTATCATGCAGATGACTTCAGCTATGGAGGTGAGTCAATATTTCAAGTGGAAATAAGAGAGAAGTTATAAAAGAGAATTAAAATTGGGAATGAAGAAAGTAAGAAATTTACTTATAAATATAAGTGTGAAAATTAAACAAGAACAAGATTGAATAATAATAGATCAGAGAAAATATATCAAGAGTATAAAATGTTCAGAGATAAAGAGATTTAGAGAAGATAGAGGCTTGACACCAAAAGAATTGACAGAAAATAGATCAAACGGTAAAATGATTGACTCACGTGCTTGAGGGCGCCGGTTCGATCCCACTTCGGGATCCTAGGTATATACTACCTAGAAAAGTTCCTCTCCTCGAATAGGGCAATGCCCGTGAGATGTGAACTTTTTATTTAAAAAAAAAAAAAAAAAAAAAAAAAATTGTGGGAAAAATAAATTGGTTAGCTCAACACACTCGACTAGAGATAGAGATAGCGGTAGAGGCGAGTCTGCTGAGTAAAAGTTTTAAGAATGGTAGAACAAGTGAAATGGGAAGAGCGATAAAAATGAAAAAAGAGACTATAAGAAAAAGATATTGAAATAGTCCTGAACAGGCTAAAAGGAGAAAGAAAAGAAGTAAAGGAATTTGTTGATGCTTCTTTCAAAAATGTAGTAGACGGAAATTCACAAATGGAGTATGTAATTAGCCTGAAGAAGGAAAAAAGAAAATAGATCTCCAACAATGTGGAAATCAAAAGTGGCAAGGAGGGTGGCAAAGTCCTCTATTGAAGCTGAAGCACTTACTGGGAGAAGACGCAGAAAATGCGATCTATTGGAAAACTGTTTGAAAGGACATTATGAATCAGAAAAAAAAGTTTTATATATATATTTATTTATATATATATATATATATATATATATATATATATATATATATATATATATATATATATATATATATATATATATATATATATATATATATATATATAGAGAGAGATAGAGAGAGAGAGAGAGAGAGAGAGAGAGAGAGAGAGAGAGAGAGAGAGAGAGAGAGAGAGAGAGAGAGAGAGAGAGAGAGAGAGAGAGAGAGAGAGAGAGAGAGAGAGAGAGAGAGAGAGAGAGAGAGAGAGAGAGAGAGAGAGAGAGAGAGAGAGAGAGAGAGAGAGAGAGAGAGAGAGAGAGAGAGAGAGAGAGAGAGAGAGAGAGAGAGAGAGAGAGAGAGAGAGAGAGAGAGAGAGAGAGAGAGAGAGAGAGAGAGAGAGAGAGAGAGAGAGAGAGAGAGAGAGAGAGAGAGAGAGAGAGAGAGAGAGAGAGAGAGAGAGAGAGAGAGAGAGAGAGAGAGAGAGAGAGAGAGAGAGAGAGAGAGAGAGAGAGAGAGAGAGAGAGAGAGAGAGAGAGAGAGAGAGAGAGAGAGAGAGAGAGAGAGAGAGAGAGAGAGAGAGAGAAGAGAGAGAGAGAGAGAGAGAGAGAGAGAGAGAGAGAGAGAGAGAGAGAGAGAGAGAGAGAGAGAGAGAGAGAGAGAGAGAGAGAGAGAGAGAGAGAGAGAGAGAGAGAGAGAGAGAGAGAGAGAGAGAGAGAGACCCATGAAATCTACAGCAGAGGTTTTGAGTTTCAGAGTGAATGGATATAGCCACAATGAAAGAGTTGCTACGGAGAGGAGAGATTGAATCAGCGATTGGATTGATGTTTTAAGAAAGGAAGTGTGAAAGAGGATATGATTATAAAGTATGTGACTGAAAGGAAAAGAAGTAAAAGAAAAAAGAAGAGTTAGACTGATTATTTTTATACATTGTAGATGTGTAAGGAGGAAAAAAAAAGGAAAGACAAAAAGAAAGAGAAGATAGGTATTTCTTTAAGAATGATTGAAAAAAAGTTCTCATCGCTGTAAATGTTCTTTTTTATTTCCTGCCCTGTCCATCCCTTTTTGTTTTATGTAAATAATTGACAAAATAGAGAAAGAGGGTCATTGCTTTGTACTTATATTATATAGGCTTAAGTTAATTAGAGTAAATGTCAAATATCTTCTGACACAATATAAATTAACTGTAAAGGTTAAGTGTGGTGAATCTGGATGTCTACTGACTTTCCAGTGCAGTTATTGTGTTAGGAGCAGTCAGCCTAGATAGGGAAAAATAACACTATCAATAAATATAATAATCTTTGTATATATATATATATATATATATATATATATATATATATATATATATATATATATATATATATATATATATATATATATATATATATATATATATATATATATATATATATATATATATATATATATATATATATATATTATCTCTAACATAAGAGAGATAAAGAGAGGATCTATATTTTGTGTAAGTGAGAGTAATTTCTATTAGAAGAATTTACAGATTAGTGTATGGTATAATATATATAATATATATATATATATATATATATATATATATATATATATATATATATATATATATATATATATATATATATATATATATATATATATATATATATATATATATATATATATATATATATATATATATATATATATATATATATATATATATATATATATATATATATATATATATATATATATATATATATATATATATATATATATATATATATATATATATATATATATATAGTGTGTGTGTGTGTGTGATTTATATAGAAACATCCCAGCTCACATTAGCAGCAGCTACTACAGGCATGAAGAAAAACACAACAGAGATGTCTCCTATTCCAGAAGATAAAAGATATTCAGGATAAACTATAATTGCTATACTATCTTAGATCATAGAAAGGAGAAAACTGTACTTCTGTTAAAGGCAGGATCTTCACATTGAAAGCGTTGGAAAGTAAGTTACGGAATAGAGCGGATAAAAGGAAAATATTACCTGCCGAGCAGTTCAAAATATGGGCATTCCACAAAACGATGGACAGTTAGAACGGAATTTCTTATACTATATATATATATATATATATATATATATATATATATATATATATATATATATATATATATATATATATATATATATATATATATATATATATATATATATATATATATATATATATATATATATAAGCTGTTTAAATGCTATTTCCCTCCTGAATAAGCATCGTAGGTAAACGAATGGTGGTAAGCAGCTAAAAATGATCCTTTGCATGAAATTGATCACAGCTTATGAAAAGGAATTCCTAACAGTTAACAATAATATGCTTTCCTTTCTCAAAACATTTCAATTCGGAGTTTTATTGTAATAGGATTTAAATTTATACTTAAAGATTAGAAAAACCTTTGCCATTGGGGCTATGAAGAGTAGGATTTATATAATCATGAAAAGAGTTTCTGGAAATGGTTCACTGGTTACAAAAACTTCTAGCAAAGTTTTTCTGGTCAAAACGTTCTACAGAATTTCATCGCTTTAAGATGTCAAATGCTCATTCTTGATAAGGGATTTGCGACAGAGTAGTAGTAGTTTTGTTATTATAATAATAATAAATAATAATCATTATAATAATAAAAAGAGAATTTTCTTTTTTTTTTAATTTATTCCAATAAAAACATATACTGTACTAAAATCTTTATATGTAAAGTATACAGTTTTTAAATATTTGGAGTTGAGTTCGAAAGGGTTTTGGAAATTCAAAAGATTTTAGTTACGAGACCAATAAAAATGTTAATTAAAAGCTAGGAAAATTTTTAAAAAAATTTATTTAAATAAAAAAAATTCTATGATTTAAAATATCCTTTAATCTTTTCAAGATTTGAGTTGGGAAACGTTTTTTCAATATCAAACTGGACAGTTTTATACTGTTTTGGGGCAGAGTACATATAATCCCCATTGTCATAACCAACAGGAACATTTAAGTTTACAATTTTGGAACTACTTGTCTCTGATTTTTTGGTTTCATTTTTCTCTATAATTGATTCTTCCTCAATTGGAACTAACTCAGTTTTGGAAATTTTCTTAAACTTTTCTTTGAATTTCATTTCAAAATCTGATTTTAATCCCTTAAAACTCTTTTTACTTTTAAGTTTTACTTTTGAATTTGAATTTTCTTCTTCAACTTCTTGGTTTTCTATTTCACAATTGATATTGTTTTCATTTTCTAATTTTTCTGAGGAACTTTTAAGAATTTCTGGTAAACTAATTTCTGAAGCTAATTTTCGGAGCTTTTTAAGAGGTCTTGAAATATCACCATTTTCCTTTTCTTGTGAAGCTTCTTCATCCACTTCCTTTCGTTTTTTCTTTTTCTTTTTTTCTGCTGTAGATGTTGCTTTGACATAGCTCTCATTCATATTACAGCTATGAGATTGTATTTCATCTTTAATATTAAGTTCAGATTCACTTTCCGTTGGGGGTTGTTCTGATTTGCAATTGGAGACATTATCTTCTTCCTTAGAATATTTCTTTTTCTTCTTCTTTTTCTTAGATTCCTTATCTGAAGAATGTATTTCTTCAGCATAATCGTTCTGAAATTGTTTTCTCGTCTTGTCCGCATCTCTTTCGTCTTCATCCACATTATACTCTTCTGTAATCTCAGTGTGCTTCTCTTCTTCGGGACATTCACTAATACTTTCTACTTTTTCACTGTCTTTATTTTTCTTGCTTTTTTTACGTTTTTTCTTTTTATCACTGACCTTGTCGTCAGATTCTTCCTTACTCTTCGTTTTAATAAATTCTTCCTTTTCTTCCGCCTCTGAATCTCTTTCTTTCAAAGATTCAAGTTTTACGTCACTGTCTTGAACAGAAATATTGAAGCTGAAATTACTTTTTTCAGGCTCAAACTCTAAATCAGGAAATGGGGTTTCAGGCGGTGATGCGGTTTCATTTTTGGCTTTACTTGGAGTCTCTTCATCCCCCAAAAGACCTTCGCTTCTTTTTCGTTTCAGTTCTTCCATTTTCTGATTAAAATAATCCTGAAAGAAAATATAAATATAAAGATCCAAATTAAAATTTCATATTTATTATTACAGGCCAACGTTTCTGAAATAACTTTTTCCCTTTTCAAAGCTAAATAAAATAAAATTTACATTAATAAATACTTAATACTAAATTAAAAATCAAATTGACACTTCAAAAAATTCAAAGCAATCTAATTAAAAATTACCTATCTACATGGTGGAAAACTAAATTTAAACCATGCAGAAAATAAAAAATATAATTATTAAAACAATTTCTGGTTGGTTGACTATAAAAATGTAATAAAGCTATATACAAAGGAACTGAAGAATTATCGCTACTTAATGTTGTGAATTTTTTTAATTAACAAAGATTCTGAAATTAACAAGCCCTCTCTCGTACAACACTGCCATGAAACTTTAAAATCACTGTACCCAATTTTATACTTACAAGGCAAAAAATGATTTGGCTTGTAAATATAAAATTGTGTGGAGTGATTTTAAAGTTTTATGACGGTTGTACGAGAGAGAGCTTGTTAATTTTAGAATCTTTATTAAACAAATTCACCTAATATTAAATGTCGGAAATTCTTCAGTTCCCTTGAATATATCTTAATCATAATTTTATAGTCAAATAACCAGAAATTGTTTTAATAATTTGTTATTTTCTACAATGTTTAGTTTAGTTTTCCATCATGAAGGTAGGTAATTTGTGTTTATATTGCTTTGGATTTTTTAAATTGTTTAATTTGATTTTTGATTTTAGTATTAAATATTTCTTAATGCAAATTTTTTTTAAAGCGTTGAAAATAGAAAAAGATACTTCCGAAATGTTGGCATGTATATATATATAAAATGACAACCTATCAACACCACCACAAACGATACCAAAAACCATTAAAAAAGACTCCATCATGAATACCCAATTTTTCAAAATACTCATAAACGCCCCTCACAACATAATTCAGTGGATCTGAATGATATGTTTGATTTGGTCAAGATAAAGGCACAATCAATGGTAAATATTGACAGATGTGTACTTGAATATTTAAAAATATACACAGCTAGACAACAGAGAAACTGACATAATATGAAAGTGTGTGGTTTGTGTACACTTGTGGCTGATGTGATGTAATATCAAAATTAACATAAAATGTTGTTATAAACTAATGAATTTAAAAATTTACAACAAAACTTCGTGCTTGGTTTGTTATATCATAAAAAAAGGAACTCTTACTATACCTTTATATTTCCGCTATAATAAGTAAAAGTCTCCTTTACATCACTTTCTTCTCCCGTTTCTTCATTTATTACTTCTTTGATGCTTTCATTTTGTTCTTCATTCTTCATTTCGTTATTTCTTTTCCTTTTCAATATTTTTTTTGTTCCAAGAACAGAGGCAAGATCATTTTCATTGTAGAGACTCAAATCTTTTCCTCGAGTGAATTTGGAATAGCTGTAAAATATTTATATACTGAAGGTAATAGTTTTTTAAAATACAAAATAGTTATTTTATAAAAATTATGTTTCTTTCATATCATATTATTGATTTACCGAAATCAGATTTAACTTTTTTTAATATTTTATAAAAATAACCGATTTTTTTTTTTATTTGAATCAAATATTATCTTTATGCCAAAATACATACATGGGCAACTATACACACATACAATAAACAACTAATACTTAATTTTAAAAGGTTTCAATTTCATTGTTCAGGTAGTAAATATTATGGATCTAACCACAAACTACCAAGAATTGCTACATTATCCTCATAATAATATCAATGGGATTATTCTTTTATACTTTCAAAATCTTTTAAATTAATTACTTGTCGTAGAAATTGTAATGCAAAAAGAAAAAAAAAAAAAAGAAAAAAAAATTTTTTTTTTTTTTTTTTTTCCACTTCTCCCTCATTATTGACGAATTGTTCTGGTGAACAACAGTGGCTCAAACGGTAGAGTGATTAACTCTCGTGCTTGAGAGCGCCGGTTCGATGCCACTTGGGGATCCTAAGTATATATTATCTAGAAAAGTTCCTCTTCTTGAATGGGGCAATGCCCGTGAGATGTGAACTTTTCCTAATAAAATAAAATAATAATAAACATTCTTCTTTGTTCACTTATTTTCTAAAATATTCGTGGTCTTCCTTTTGATTTCAGTATTTCTTGGGGGTAGCCTGATCAGACTCTTTCCCTGCCTGAGATCAGGGATGGTGTCCAATACAGTTGTTCAAGGGTCGATGTTTGAAAGACCACAGAAAAGTTTCAGATCCATTAAGTTAGCCTCATCCACTTTCTTGGGAAGGCAATCTGCCTCTTCATCACCAAGTATACCCTGGTACAAGACTGACCGTATTCCTAGATCAGCTTTAACTTATATTTGTATGAGTTTAGTTTATTACACATTTGAGAAGCTCTTGATATAGATAGAAGATATTTTGTAGAAGAATAACATCTACTTCGGAAGCATTGGTATCTCTCTGTCAGAAATGATGATCCAATTATAAAGGTCTTTAAAATTCTGCTGGTGTTTCACATACGTGGATGAGGATATCCATGACATCACTAAATCAGTAAAATTTTCTCCACAATATTTTAAAACCAAGGATGCGATTAAAAGTGAACATTTCTTACACTTTTTCCACAGCCCCTTTACTTTCACTTACAATTCTGAAAAATTTTTACTGTAAAAATTTTTTTTCTTCCACTTCCACAGCTGTTAAACCTACGTTCTCTGAAGGAAATACAATACTATTTCCTTTATTCTTCTAACAGCTTTTTCAGTAATTATACAAAAGGTTAACTCCAACTTTACCTTTGCATGTCCTTCTTTTCCTACTCTTGTCTCTTCCAAAGTTTCCACAGATGTTTTCTCTCTCCCTACTTCTCAACCTATTGCTCAAATATTTATTATTATTAATAATTCCACTTTAGAAAATTCTTGAGTGTTTCTCCCCTCCACCTACCCAACTAATTTATGACTGATACTGTAATTACTTCTAATGATGTGCCTTCTGTTCTCTATTTGAGATAAGTACTAAGGCGTATGGTCCTAACTTGTGCTTCCATGCTTACACTCTACTTTAGTAGCCAGTTTTGTCTCTGCTTATGTACTTCAATCTTTCTTTCTTGTTGGAGGAGTGTTCATTTAAGCAGTGAAAAAAATTGGAAGAGGAAATTGTGGGGATCCTTTCACAATCATCTATCTATCACTCAATAGCTTAAACTTGTTTTGTTTCCTCTCTGTAACAGCTGTTAAAGGAGGCTACCGTTCATGCTTTATTTTAATATAACAATAGTGATGTTCCTCAAATTTCTCTTCTATCTCTTGCTTTTTCTTTTTTACCCCTTATTTCCATTATGACATTTTATGTCACTTCTTTAATTATCCAGTCTTATATTGATGACTCCACCCTGCAACCATCAAACCAAACTTTTAAGCCCTATGGCAAAGAATGGTCATACAAACAAATATTTGAAATCAATCTAAAATATAATACATGTACTTACTGAACTCTAGCTCTTGAATTTTTAGATTTCATTTCTAATGATTCAATGTTCTTCAAATTGTTTGAATCTTTCTCTGATTCACTATCTGAGCTGTCAGAGTTGTTGGCACTATTTAAAGATGCCAAAACATCTTCGAAATTTTCGTAATGATCTGTGGTGAGGTCAGGATTGCCACTGAAGCCCATACCTACAAAGAAATGTGAAAAAATGAAGAAGTGAAGAAGTATACAAAAGATTCACCAATAAAATAATTAAATTATTAGCTTCCCAAATACTGAAAACCTGTATAATAATATAATAAATTAAACAACTAATTCAAATTGATTAAAACACTAAACTAATATTAACAAAATTTATTTCATGTAAAATATAAATTGTAATTAAAATAGTAAACATTACAATTAAAATAAATAATTAGATTATCTTAACATTTATGTAAGAAATTTAACCCAAAATTTATTTTTATACAGTAATCCCTTAATTAATGAGGTAAAAAGTTTATACCAAAAATTAAATTTTGTTGCAAATATTCAATTATTGTGTGCCAATTGAAATATTTGTAACATTTTTTAAAATGTAAATTTGCTTTTACTTAATTTTAATTTCCAGTTTGATAACTCAATTTCAAATTTCAGACAGGACAGGATTTCCTTACATTGTTTAGTCATCTGCTAAATTACTAAGACGAATTTTAATTGATCAACCTGTAGAAATATAATTACAAATCTAACTAACAATTTTACTTTATTTCTAAGATCAGCAATCCTTAGATATAAGCAAATGAATTAGGTCTTTGCGGAAATGTGTTGGCATAAAGAAGATTTGAAAACTTTTTTCCTTGAAAGAATAATTAAACATAAAGAAACATGAGCATTGCGATAAAATAAAAATAAAACAAGAACATGAAATGGGTGAGGCAATATTTCAAACAATTCCCAACAAACCAAATGAACATCAGACAAAGTTAAATCTGCTTGAAGTTCAGCATGCAGGTTGACAATTCGAAACTAAAGAAGACTCATAACTGAAGATTAGACTCTTTTGTTTATTTGGAATTTGGAAAGAACAATGTACTTAAAACAAATCCCGCTTAGTACTTATTAAAACAGAAGTATTACCTCTTTTCTCATCCTAAAAAAAACGGAAAGGAGATGGAAGAATTCCATGATAGTTGTGGACAGTATGAGTACAAAACTATAACAAGTTTGCAGTTTAAATCACAGGTGAAGCTGCAAGAGTAGATAAGAAAAATGTCATATATGGTAGTGTGAATTACTCGTATGTCTAAAGCTAGTTCAATACCTCATTTGGATCATAGCGAAAAACTAGCTATCTAGTTCCTTTCCTTGAATATGACAACGCTCGTGAGATATATAAATTTAAAAAAAAAAAAAAAATTAAATAAACCCAGAAAATCTGAAAAAAAACTGACAATGAATTGTTTTGCTATATTGGGCCATAAATTCTTAATGTTGAAAAAGCTGACTTGTTTTGGAAATGAGTGTTTTTACATTCATGGTTAAAACAAAAAAAATCACCCAGTTTATAAAATGTGAAAGAAAACCTTTTAGGTAAACCCATGTCATTTATAGTGCATAGCATTCTAAGCCTTAAGACATAAATCAATGCATCTCTTTGTAATTTGAAGTATAAAAAAAGCTTTATATGAAAATTCATTCACAAGCTATTTTCGTCAATCAGATGAGAATTTTTGCAAGCAAAATTATCTTTCAGAGATTTGAACAAAGCACCTGGTGACCTCACTGCTCTATTTTCCTAATGTAAAATGATATTCCAACTTCTTTCTTACTTCTTCTCTTTTCTCTCTCTCTCTTTGATGGATCAAGGGGACTACCGCAACAGTTAAAACACATTATTTGCAAAGAGACTTAAGCAATTCAACATTTCGGCTGATAATCACATTTGTAGATTTCTGGAAAAAGTTTAGCATCAAAGACGCATCAAAAACATTCAACAGTCTTGGCTCTAATTTATAGCAATCAATATGGAGACCATTTGGAAACATTCTTTTCAACTGAAAAATAATTCAAAGAATTTTTCAATGATAAAGAAACTGCTCAGATCAGAGAGAAATTCAGTTTTAATAAGTGAATGAAAGTATTTTGAATTACTTTCAAAGACCTAAGCATTGTGGCTTAAATATAAACACTCAACAAGCATATGAAAATACTAATGTTTATAAAGCTAAAGAGATCACACTAAAGAGTGTTAAAATATTTTATACCACCAAATTTTTTATAAGACCAAGTTCAAACATTGATTCTAATGTTGATTGTCGTAGTCAAATCTGGTGGAAAATGGACAGTCTAATACTAACAGTTAGGAACAATATGAGAGAGGACATATATAAAGTATTACACTTATAAAATTTTGTTTTAAAACATAGAAAAAATTAATACATAGTGTGAATGTAGTTCAATTTAATAAAACTTACATCATGATTAAATTATTTATCTGATATACATAATAGTCAAAACAATTTAAAAGGTAGTATTTCAGGAAAATTAAAATTAATGAATGAATTGCATTAATTACTATAGATGTTTGATAAGATTAAATTAGTTTTCAAAAAATGCAGAACCTATAGGGAATATATTTAAAATTAATACATTAATTACCATACAGAATTGATACCAAATAATCATATATAAGTATTCAAGCATAATTCTTACCTTTGTTATCAGAATTTCCTGACACACGAATAGGATTTTTCACTCCTTGTTCATTCTTTCCTAATCCTTTTCCTTTAGCCCAACCCATCTTCTCCAACAATTTTTGACCAAATTTATTCTCATCTGTAATATAGATTAGATTTATAGCCACCAAGCCTGTTACATAATTGGTGGGCTCATTAATTACTGCAGTTTCTACAGACAGGAAGAATTAGGTTATATATTTTCATGAATAAATGAATGAGTTACACAGATCATTTAAATTGTAACAGTAAACTCAGTTTCACATGAAGTAATTCATTATTCAATTTATCAAGAACATGATTTTGACCCCAAATAAGCAGACCTGCACAGGAGGTGATAAGAGAGAATGTGATTTTTGTATTTTTAAAAATGGGGTGCTGTTGTAAATAGTAATATTTTTAGTGATATGTGGGTATTAAGATTAGAGTAATACCTTGCTGACAACTACAACTTATATATAAAAAATCTTCTGAAAACAGCAACTTTTATCTTTTTTTTTTTTTATTTGTTTATATTCTGTATAAATACAGCTAAAATCAGAGGCACACCTTAAACCCAAAGCATGCAAAAATATATCTCTGCTCACAAAGCTAATATCAACTCTATAAAAATATATGTAATGAATTCTTAAAAATTGATCACAATCTATAACCTGATAATATGTTTAATGATAAAAAAATTTTTTTTAAAAAAAAAAAAAAACAATGGATAAGTTTTACAGACTATTTTTTGAAATTTGAAATCTTAGAGTAAATATTTAGTTTTTTTTGGTATACTTATTACAAAAGTGGTTTGAGTTTATTAGGCTTCACTTAAAGCATTTCAACATATTTTGCTTTCTTTTAGAATATCCTTAGAGTCCTTCTCAAAAATATTAAATTTCATTAAATGTTATTTTTTCAAAAGTATGAACCAGATATATTTTAATAAATTTAAAAGTTACAATAATTATTTTATGAAAAAATAGTTTTAGCTGAAGTTTAAAAGCCTACATTAAAAAATATAAATTTTTATCCTCTTAAATCATTCTTTACATTTTAATGTCAGCAAAGATTATGAAATATTTTAATAGTCTATATTTTTTATAAAACACTGCAACTCCCACAGCAGTTGAAAACCACAGGTTGAAATATAATATATTAAAAGTAAAAATAATTCAACACAGCAAAATTAATTACTAATTTTAGAATATTTATCTCTACCTTTCACATTTTTATGTATAAGACTCATTTATAAAGTTCATTCATATTTTTTATTTTATATTTTCAATACATTCAAATTAGTGATGCACCGGAGCTCCAGCTCCAGTCATCTCCCTATCATAAGGAGAGCCCCTTCAAAACTAAGTAAAAAGAAAGAGGTAGGTAAGGAAGAAAGTGTATCACAATCCAAAAAAATAAAATAGTTTGAGAGGCGCGCACACAAATCATGGAAACCGTACAGCTAGAGAATTTTTAACAAATACTATTATAAATCGGTCCAGCGAAAAAAAGACTTCTGATGTATTGAAATTAGTAGTGGTATTTATAAAATATGATTCTAGGAGTTGGTTAAGAGTCTTATTTTTGGATAAAAAAATCATGGCAATGTCAATTGCCATGTGATACCTTAACCTAACCTGATTGGAATGATTCAAGTATGATTTTTTCATCCAAAAAATGTTTTTTGTTACAATAAAAAAAAAATTTATCATTTCTTTTTGATATATCGCATATTTAGTTTCAGCAACCTGGTAGAGCAAGAACCTCAAATGAAAAAAATCCATAATTACCTTTTTACTATGTACAATACATTTAAACATAGTTTGAATTTATTTCAATATATGAAAAAATAGAGAACTATCATACTGTATCAAATTATTACCCCAGTTTCTATTCTTAATTATGAAAAAAAAAAAAAAAAAAAATTAAATCTACTTCCACAAATGATTCAAATTAACATTGTTAACTGGGGAAATATATAAGAAATTCTTGGAAAGAACTAGTCAGTAATCAATAAAGATATTAAAAAAATTGTTTGTGCATCTGCCATGTCACATAATCAAACAAGTAGGTAACTTACCATTTGCCCATAGAGTTCCTCTTGGATTAAGAGTCAATTTACTTTTTTTCCTAGGTTCTGCTAACATAGGCATTTTAAATGACTTTGATAATTAAATTATCATAAAATTTATAATGAAAATATTTCAAAATTAACGTTAGTTTATTCTAAAAACACCAATCAAAAATTGCTTAACAAAACCGTTCCTCAGCATCACAATCTGTGTAAATAGCATAGTAATAATTAAAATTATAGTATAGTAAAAGCATTATTTAGATCAATGTTAAAATTTTAGGACACAGGAATCTCTATATTTTGCCGCCAAAAAAAAAGTAAAATAAAATTAAAATGGCTTCGTAAATAACAAAGGCTTATTTTGATAATTACAAATATTTTTATATGTTTTTATTTACTTTTTTTTTTTATAAAAGTTTTACAGGAAAACCGATAATATTTGTTAAAAAAATTGCGTAATTGACGACGTGGTAACTACTTTGATTATTTGATTAAAACATGGTTTAAAACATAGTAAAATATTTACCCTGTATTTAAAATAGGCAATATTCTAGGACGAACTTCATCAGAAAATAGTCGTTGAAGTTTGAATTTAAAGCTCAAATGCAAAAGAGGCTTATCCACGTTTTGTCTACGAATCTCTCTATCCATCTGACCTACTGCCTATACGTTATTTATTTTGTGATAATAGCAATGATCAATGCTATAAATTTTTTAGAACAATTAATATATTAATAAAAGAATCCATATTATTGCAGCAAGAACGGTAAAATAAACATAAAATAGCTTCGAAAATAACAAATGTTTATTTTGATATCACAAATATTTTTATATATATCTTTATTTATTTTCTTGAAAAAAAAGTCTTACTCAGAAAAAGATATGTTAAAAAATTGCTTAATTAACGACGTGGTAATTTATATGTTTAAAATAGGACGAGACTATTACCAAGGGCTTACTCCCATTTAAAAAATGTGTTGACATTCTTGCAATCATTATTAACCAATCAAAAATTTGTTTATAGTTTGGCTGCTTGAAATACGGAATGACTTTCATTAAAAAATAGATTGAAAAAAGTTGTTGAAGTTTTAATTTAAACTCAAATGTTAAAGAGCTTTTCCCGTTTTCTTTATGAATCCCCTTATCCATCTGACCTACTGTATATACGTTAGTATAGTATATATATATATATATATATATATATATATATATATATATATATATATATATATATATATATATATATATATATATATATATATATATATATATATATATATATATATATATATATATATATATGGTAAAGGTGGAGATTGTTTCTGAGTTTCGATTGTTAAAAAATATCGAAAATCGAAAATATCGGAGAAGCCTATCGTAAACAAGAGAGTTGCCAGAGGTAATTACACACACATTATTATTACTTACTTTTCTAGCAGAACCTAATTCGACTTATCATAACCTGAACTTCCGAAGATGCCGTAAAAAGAGAATATATTACTTACTTTTCTAGCAGAACCTAATTCGACTTATCATAACCTGAACTTCCGAAGATGCCGTAAAAAGAGAATATATAGAGGCAATAACAAGAACGCACTACAATGACAGTGAAAGAAAGGAAACTGAGCTATGAAACAGGCAGAAAGTATCGATTAAAAAAAATATCGATATAAAAAATATCGAAACTCAGAAACAATCTCCACCTAAGCCATATATATATATATATATATATATATATATATATATATATATATATATATATATATATATATATATATATATATATATATATATATATATATATATATATATATATATATATATATAATATAATAATATTAAATAAAAAATAAAAAATATAAATATAAAATAATATAATATATATATATATATATATATATATATATATATATATATATATATATATATATATATATATATATATATATATATATATATATATATATATATATATATATATATATATATATATATATATATATATATATATATATATATAATAGTATCAAAATATTAGCTATTTTGGGTGTGTTCCACGATATAAAGCAACCTTAAAGCGTTACATTAAATAATTTAGGACACCTACTAGGATTAGTTTCGAAAAATTTTGCTTCTTGAAGCTCCTTAATATATAAATATACTATATTTAAGAACGATAGAAATATATTTGAGTAGAAGAGTCAATTGAAAGAATAGCAAGATATTTTTAAGAGGAGAATAGGAATAATATATAGCCTCATACCTGAATTCAAAACTTTGAAGATTTTTAACGAACAAACAAAAAAAACTTTAGTTTAAACATCTAACACGTTTTCGATAATTTGAAAAAAATGTTATTTTAAAACCCGCAACAAGGGACTGTCAAGTGCCACACATCCATATAAAAAGCAAACCAGCTTTATAAACCCTTATGAAGGAGAATTTCTCCAATATAAAAGAAAACAAAATAAAGAAAAGTATATACAATAGATAAAATACTGAAAGCATATATAAGTTTCAATACTTTTATTGAAAAACAACCTTATGAACTTGTGATGAAGAATTTAATATAATTTCTCCATTTTGAATAAAAAAAATGAATTATATATGAAAATATATACAATAGACTAATAGATGAAATTGTGAGAGTATACAGTTTTTTAATATTTAATATATTTCGTACTTTCCACATAAGGAGACATTATAAATATAGAATTATGTTTTGTTGGATGGTAAAAATTATTCTAAAAATCAACCCGTATCAAATTTGGAAATTTGTCTACCTGCAAAGTCTATGGTCGTTGACCAAGAGAATAGAAGTGTATTTGGCTTAGAGATTGTGCTACTAATTTTATTTTCAGGAATTTCAGTTTGACTTTTGGATTATGTCTTTAACTGGTAATTTTTATTTTATTTTTAGATTGTCATTCAACCAGTATATTTATCTGGAAAACAAGGGTTATTGAGTGACTGAAGACAGAATGGTGATTGGGTAGTTTTTTTTTTGGTTCCATATATTTTGTGTACTCATGTTTTATTTCTTCTACATTGAAACTATAAAGGAGAAAAATACGTAAATACATTATAAAAAAACTGGTGATGCGCGAAACATCAAATGTTAAAAAAATGTAGGTGGGGGAGGGGGAGGGGGAATACTAAGGTACATAGGTTCCATCTTTTTTTCTTTTCTTTTTTCTTTTATAGTATAGGTTGTTTATATCCCTAGTTTGGGTTAGGTTTGGAGTACTCTGAAGAACTTAACGTGAGTTAGCGGAGTTGCAAAGATGAAATGATGTGAATTAAATTTTCTTTTTGATAAATTGAACCTCAGAAAATGATCTTGTAAGAAAAAAAGACAATTGTGTCATTCACAGTAGTAGATTTTTTTTCATATGAGGTTTTTACTCTACCAGGTTGCTTAAATTAATAACATACCTACAAGATGTGACTTTGACTGAAACTATGGGTAGGGATTTGAAACGAATAACATATAGCATGAGTTTTTAGTATTGCAGGTTTACTGGATCATTGGCATTATAAAAATGTTAAAAATTTTGTTATAGTTATTTTGTTATATATATATATATATATATATATATATATATATATATATATATATATATATATATATATATATATATATATATATATATTATATTTATTAGGTTTTATTTTTTATTTATTATTAATCTAATAAACTAGTTTTAAACTAGTTTGACTTAACCTAACCTGAACTTAAAGGGTAAAACTAAGCCTAATGGCTAGTAAATAGACCTAACCTAATCAAAAACCACTTCATTAATTATGCCAAACAGTCAACAAAAGATGCCTAACCTACAAAAAAATAATTGTTATATATATATATATATATATATATATATATATATATATATATATATATATATATATATATATATATATATATATATATATATATATATATATATATTATATATATATATATATATATATATTATTATATTATATATATATCTTTTTACTTTAACTTTCCCTTCTTGTTGGAAATGTGTACTCATTTAACCTGTACTGAAGAAGGGGACCTTCTCAACCCTCTAACTATTGTCCCATTTCTATAACCTCTGTTTGTTCTAAAGTTTTCAAATCTATCTGTAACAAGAAGATTTAGAAATATCTTAAATCTTCTAATCTTATTTGTGATTACCAGTATGGCTTTTGTAAGAAATATCCTACAGGTGATCTTTCCCTTCCTTCTTAAATCCACCTTATAGCCTAGATCTTACACCTTGGAACCCTTTTCTTTTCACAAAACAGAAAGAACTTCAGAAGTAATACAGATATTAAGCAAATAAGCTTTGTAGGTGATGGAGAAGACACTTAATTTCTTATCTGATGGGATGCAATAACTTGTTTGATATTTCCATGCTCATGTATATATTTCAGTAGAATACAGTTCATATGAATATCATTAATGTTGTTGAACTTATTGCACAGGCAAAACTTTTCAAAGCACTCATATATATATATATATATATATATATATATATATATATATATATATATATATATATATATTATATATATATATATATATATATATATATATATATATATATATATATATATATATATATATCATCATCATCATCACCATCATCATCCAACAACCTGGGAGACTGATGCCTGTTAAGATGTCCCCCAGAATCTTAGATCCTGTGTGAGGAGTAGCCTTGGTTACTTGAGCAATTTCTATTTTATGTAGCCAGCTTGCTGGGTCTGTCGCTACAACTTTTCTTGCTATATATATATATATATATATATATATATATATATATATATATATATATATATATATATATATATATATATATATATATATATATATATATATATATATTATTTTGGTGCTAAATATTTAACATACTTTTTAGTGTTAAAGAACCTTTCTCCTGTGACAAGAGCTATCAATGGGGCTCTTTTTTCTGCTATGCGTCATCAGAGTTCAACTACTGATGGTAAATCAGCTTCAACTCCAACTGAATATAAACCCTACTCACCTTTCCAGATTACATCTAGTGATGCTGAATATGTTTTAGCAAGAGTTGATGATCTAATTAATTGGGGAAGAAAAGTAATTAATTTTGCATTTTTTTATTTTTTTTTTATATCTATATGAATATTTTTCTTTTTTGAATGGTGCTTGGTATATTGGTATTTTAACATTTTCTATTCATTCCCACTAGGGTTCGCTCTGGCCCCTTACATTTGGACTTGCTTGTTGTGCTGTTGAAATGATGCATTGTGCTGCTGCTAGATATGATCTTGACAGATTTGGTATAATTTTTAGAGCTTCTCCACGTCAAGCTGATGTATTGATTGTAGCAGGAACTCTTACAAATAAAATGGCACCAGCATTGAGGAAAGTCTATGATCAGGTAAGCGAAAATATCTTAAAGTATGAAATATGGGAAATATCAGAGGTTTGTTGCTCCACCATTATATTCTTCCAAATAACGTCAGTTATTTGGAAGAAGATTGAAGGCTAGAATCATTAGCATAGGAACGGGTTGATTATTTATTAAGTTATTGAGAGAAGTTGGAGATAGGACATCACCACTATTAGTAATTAAAGGGAGAACAGTGGAAGTCTATAATAGCTGCTATAGAACTACTGAAAAGGAAATCAGAGAGGATAGATTCCGAAAGAGGGAAGTTTAAAAATCAAAGCTTTGTGTCAAGACTATCAAAGGCTTTCAATATGTCTAGCACAACAAAAGATTTACGGAAATTGTGATAAGCGAAAGACCAAGAGTCAGAGAGAAGGGAAAGATGATCACCAGTAAAGCGTTTTTAAGAAAACTATACTTTTTGATCAGAGATAAGAAAGAAGATTTGAGATGTTTCTAAATCTTAACAAGAAATTTTAGAAAGAATGGAGGTTGAAGAAATGGGATGGTAGTTGGAGGATTGAGAGAGGTCCCCCTTCTTTAGCACGTTTCCAGGAAGAAAGGAAGGTTGAAGTAGAAAGACAAAGATGAAATAATTTATCAAAACAGATTGCAAGCTAAAAAGCACAAGTTTTGAGAACCACAGGAGTGATACGATCAAAACATTATGCTTTCTTAGTGTTATGCTCAGAGAGAGCAGAAACGACATCTTTAGAAGAAATTACAATTTTAACCATAAATGAGTTGGAAGTAGGGGTGGAGGGTTGATGTTTGAGCAAAAAGTTACAACTTTTATTAGGGGGGGAGGGAGAGAAGAGGAAGAAACAAAGTTTGAGTTGACATTTTTTGCAAAATGCCAGAAAGAGCGTGAGGAAGAGAAGCCAGAAAAATTATTGCATTTTGTACTGATATTTGAGTTTTTGGTGTTACGATGAACAGATTTTTCACGATTTCGGGATGAATAATAAATTTAATGAGTTTCTGATGATTGAAGACGAAAGTAATTCCTGAAGATAGCAACCCTGCGGCATATACACGAGAACAAGCAGAATTAAACCAAGGCTTGTAAGGTTAAGTAGAAGGGAAAGATTATACGGTAGAATGTATGTCCCCATTTCACAGAAAATCACCTTAGTAATGCGTTCTGCACACTCCGAGAGACCCTTCCCACGGAAGCGATAATTATTCCAAATGAAATCAAAAAAGTACGACCGTGAGTCCGATCAACTTATGTACCGCAGTGTCACAAACGTTTCTTCGCAATAGGCTGGGTTCTTTCTTAAGGAAGACTTGAAGAGAAAAGAGGATACAGAGTTAAATAAGTGATCGGAAGAACCCAGAGGAGGATAGAATTTTACAGTATAAGAAAAAAGATTAGAAGTATTAAAAAAGGTCTAGAATGTTAGGCTTATCTCCAAACGATCAGGGTTACGAGTAGGGAGCTGCACTAACTGCTCAAGGTCGTTTTGGATGGATAATTGGAAGACACGTTCTCTGGCTGTAATCATGAAAACTAGAAGAGCGCCATTGGCGGTGGTGAGCGTTGAAATCACCTATGATGATGATTTCTGAGAAAGGAAAAGAAGAGAGAATGTGTTTTATTTTGGAGTTTTGGTAGTCAAAGAATTTAAAATAGTAGAATTATGAGATAAATAAACTGACCAAATAAATTTATTAATAAAATGGCAAACAGAGCTTAAGCCAAAATGCGCAAAATTCAGAAGACAAATTAGAGATACGAGAGCCAACAAAATCGTTGCACACATATGCACAACAATCTCCTTTGACTGAAAAAAGTGAAGATAGAGACAGTAAGAGGTTTTGCTATCAGAACGCTCAAGCACCCGAGTTTCGGTCAAGAATGAGAGGTTAGGTCCAAAAGAATAGAGGTGGTGTTTAACAAGGTCAAAATTGGATTAAAGGCCACGAATGTTGTAGAAATTAATGAACAAAATAGACCGTGCACTAGGGCAAGTCAGCTGCAAAGTCTTGGTGGCACCAACCCTATATCACCTGTCAATAGTTTTGCTTAGCAATGTGACTTCAAAATAGGTGTTTCGGATAGCAGAAAACCTAAATTTTATGCTCTAGTATCAAAAAGGTGTAACAGACAATTTTTATCTTTTAATCCACACTGCTTTCTCTAATCATTCTTTCTACACCTCTTTATTAATAATGCAGTGACACTTATGATCTCTTTCAGTAGTATACCTCTTTTGTCGAAAGCTCATAACTTTCCTTTCTGTATACATGCACCATTTTCCAACTTGCTTTCTAATCATGAACTGAAGAGTTGTGCTCATTCTATCATGGGTTAATGTGATATAATAACAAGCTGCTCAACGAGTTTCTTGAACTATTAAATTTTAAAAGTGGGAGGTAGACATTTAGTACTGGTTTTTGTTGGTTACCTTTGATTAGAACTGGTTATTCAAGTAGTTTGAATAATTTTAATATTTTTCAACAGATGCCAGATCCCAGATGGGTCATTTCAATGGGTTCATGTGCCAATGGTGGAGGCTATTATCATTATTCATATTCTGTAGTAAGAGGCTGTGACAGAATTGTTCCAGTTGATATCTATGTACCAGGATGCCCTCCAACTGCCGAAGCTCTTTTATATGCCCTTCTGCAGCTACAGAGAAAAGTTAAAAACATGAAAACTCTCCAAATGTGGTATAGGAAATAAGGAACTCTATTAATGTACATATTGTAAAAAGATATTTATAGTTGCTCTTTAAAAGTAAAGTGATATTGGTGTCTTTGTAGAAGATATTAAGAATTTTTTTGTTTAAAGTAATATGTAATAAACTAATAGTTTTATTGCAGTTTTTCTTTGAAAAATGTAATACTGGAAAAACTATACGAAATTAGGTTACCTTTTACTTATGTTCAAATTAGGCAGTATTTCGCCTGTTTGCTTGAGGGACAAACAGGGAAACAGTAGAGAAAAAAGCTATATTCAATCTTTCACAATTTGAACAGTATTACATAAAGTTTTAGGATAGGAAAACTTTAAAAATAAACAATTTTTCTAAATATCTTATTAAAGCTCAAAAAATGAACAAAAATAATAAATTTATTAAATAAAACCTCAAACTATGTTTGATTATGACATTTAGCTTAAACTACAAATAAAAAAAAAATTTAAATAAATCTTAAAAATAATATTCAGTAGGTAATATACATAAGAACTTTTCCGAGAAGCAAATTTTTCATAATCCTTTTCTAAAAAATAATTTACTAAAAACAATAAATATTTAAATCCAAATATTCTACTTAAAAAAAAATTAAACAAAAATGCATTGGCCGGTATGATGTTTGTTGGATTGGATCTGATAGATAGTGACGTGTACTTGGGCTTTCTCATCGCGAGATGCAAGTGTCAAAATCTTCAGTTAACCACTTTTGGTGAAGTTCTCGAAAGTCGTGGATGAAATTATATTGCTGAAAAAAAAAAAAAAAATGAAAATCTGAAATTTGGCTAAATATCCCCGTTTTCATCTAGGTAAAAACCATATTCTTTCACCTTTAATAATTATTCTCTGACACTGCCGAAAGATAGAAGGAACTGAAAAAGATAACTAGGAAATTTATAATTTTACGCTCTTTATAAATTTCTAACAATTAAAATATGTTAACATATTACATCGACTTTAAAACAATTTGAGTATCAAATACCCAATATATATATATATATATATATATATATATATATATATATATATATATATATATATATATATATATATATATATATATATATATATATATATATATATATATATATATATATATATATCCTCTGGTGGGTAGAGGCCAGAGGCCTACCAATATCCACCAGAGTTGGGAAAATGCATGAATTCTTGTCGTTAATGGCTGACATGTTTCGATACACGGCGTTTAAAAGTATGCAAGTCAAAGTAAGTTGGAAAAACAAAGGAAGTGTGTTCCAGACTTGACCAGTAGAGTACAAGTAAGATTGAGCATAGCGGTTAAGTCTGGGGTCTTGGAGTTAGAGAAGGATGAGACTAGAAACTCGTGTCGCACGAGCTTCTCTTAATGGAGGAGATATGCGACGTGACAGTTCACAGGAGCTATGTCCGTTGTAATAGCGATAGTATAGGGAGAGTGACGTAACAATTCGACGGTCAGAAAGAGATTGGAGAAAATTAGTGGGAGCGGGAGAGTTGATGAGACGAAACTCCCTAGACCCACCTCAAGGAGCTGTGAGTGGAACACCCCAGATGTGTGAAGCATACTCCATATAGGGGCGAACAACACCCCTATAGAGAGCAAGCAACTGGGGTGGAGTGAAGAAATTACAAAGGCGCCTCAGAACAACCAACCTCTTAGAAGCTTGTTTAGAGAGGTTAATAATGTGATCTTTCTAAGAAAGATCACGAGAAAAAAAATACACCGAGTATATTAAGAACAGATGAAGTTTTGAGTTGTGTGTTTTCGAAGATGTCATAGTTATATGGAAGGTTATGCCGAGTAGAAAGATGGAGGAATTGAGTTTATGAGGCATTGCAAACGACCATGTTTTCTCTGCCCCAATTTGAAATACGAGAAAGATCAGAGGTTAAGTTGCTCCAAGGCCACACTTCTTGCATCAATTAAATTAAATGCGTTTTTCAAACTGAAAGGAGTAGTGAAGGGCGGAGTCATCAGCATAGGATTGAATAGTGAAGAAGTAACAGAGAGAAGGTCATTAATGAAAAGTAGAAAAAAAAAAAAAAGTTGAAGATAGAACATATCCCTGAGTAACATAACTATTTATAGATTTAAAGGAAGAACGGTGGCCATCTACAACAACTGTTATATTGAACGACTGGAAAGGAAATCAGAGAGAAGGATAAATTATGAAAGAGGGAAGTTTAGAAATCAAAGCTTTGTGCCAGACTCTAATGTAAACTTTCGATATGTCTAGTGCCACAGCGAAAGATTTACCGAAGAACGAAGGGCCAAGTCAGAAAGAAGGAAAAGATCACTAGTAGAGCGTTCTTTACTAAAGCTGTACTGGTGATCAGAGATAAGATTAGAAGAATTAAGGAGTTTTGAAAATCTTTGTTTGGGATAGATTCGAAAAGGTTTAAAAAATAGGACGATAATTAGAGGGTTAAGAGAGTTCCCCCTTCTTCGGCACAGGCTGAACGAGAGTACGTTTCCATCGAGAAGGGAAGGTTGAAGTAGAGAGACATACGAAATAGTTTACCAAGGCAGGATGCAAGCTCAGATGCACAAGTTTTGAGAACCACAGGAGAAATACCGTCAGGGCCCTATGCCTTCTTAGAGAGAGTAGAAATGACATCTTTAGAAGAAATTACAATATTAGAAATAGGAGGAGGATGAATAGCTCCGGAATCTAGGGTAGAGTTAGAGGCAAAAGTTTGAACGAAGAGTTCAGCTTTAGTAGAAGTTAAAACGGCAGTTGTGCCGTCAGAAGATACTACAGGAGGGAAAGAGGAAGAAGCGCAGTTAGAGTTTGATATTTTTTGCAAAATGCTAGAAAGGGCGAGAGGAAGAGGAACCATTAAAATTATTGCATTTACGACGGAGAATAAGAGGTTAGGTCTAATGCATATATATATATATATATATATATATATATATATATATATATATATATATATATATATATATATATATATATATATATATATATATATATATATATATATATATATATATAATCTTTTCTCTTTATATACACTATTTAAAAAAAAAATAAATTCTTTTTACATCTACAATATAGGAGAATAAATTAACTAAATCACATAAAATGATGATATAAGAGGCAATCAGAAAATTAACATGGCAAAAAAAAGAATTTGTAGTTTTCAATAATAATAATAATATCAACAAAGACTGGACCTATTAAGGTAAATGATAAGAGATTAGTTTTGATGAATATTTTTCAACGCAAAGTTAACATTAGTGTTTACAACAAAATGTTTCATAGCAATTGAATCAGAGAACAGAGTAGAGGGAGTTTTGTGTTTCTTAATATCGAGGCTAATTAAATATTTACTGATTCAACAAGCCTACAAGCCCTCATGATTTATATATGGAAGAATCCTAGTAGAAGGTAGTAATGGTATCGCATAATGCTTCAACAGGTCTCTTAATTGTTGTGAGATCCAAAAGAACTGAAATATTGCTTATGTTTTGTCAATTTACATGAACGGTGACAAAGGTATCATGAAAATTATAGGCAGTAAAGGTTTCGAAACAATAATAAAAAGGTTGAAATAAAAAAAAAAATTAGTCTATAATGAAAATTTGCGTGACAACTTAGTTTTATTAAATTATTTTGGAAGTTATTTAGTATATTACCGAGTACGTGGGAGAAGGAGGGTCAGTTGATTTTATATATTTATAATTTAGCAAAGCTTTTGATCAAATAACCACAGAAGGCTGGTGCAAAAGTTATCTTAGTGTGGTCGAATGAAAGAAGACAGTGTAGTAATAAATGGCAATAAATCATGTTAGCTGAAAGACTTGGGGGGGGTTTTCTATCACTAATCTATATTAATCCTCCAGAAAAGGAACTAAACGTTTTAGCTTCTAAGTTTATTTAGGACACTAAGTCGGCCTATCCTGTCAAAAAGTGGAAAATGCATAAATATCGTGATTTAAATACATGGTTGGGGGAAAAGTTTTAAATGAATTTAATAAAAAAAATCTATAATGATCTATAATGTTCTTTCCTGGGTTATTTTAATAAAAATTTCAATCTCAAATGAAAAGGAGAATAGCTTGAATGTGTCGATAAAGAAAAGATTTGGGTGTGATTTTCAGTGGTAATTTGAAAGTGTCAGAGCAGTTTTAAAAATCAAATACATTAAATGTTAGGAATAACGATAAACCATTTCAATTATAAAGTAACGATATCAGTAAGCTCCGCAATGGTTATGTTTGACCGTTACTAGGTACAAATTTAGGTTCCTTATCAAGGAAACTCTGAAATACTGGAAGCAATATGACGCAGGGCAACAACGATGATTTACTGTTTGAGAAACAAGATTTATAAGAATAAACTAGAGAAATTGTGGATAATGATTGTAAGACAGATTTCTTGGACCAGCATTTCACAACCTGAGGGTGGGGTGGGGAGGTTGCAGTATGTCACAAAAAATAAAACTATGTAAGAAAAAAACTTCATTTCCTTTCATAAATAATCTTTGTTTACGTTAAGTTCTAAACTAAACAAAAATAAAACTGCATGATATTCGTACTATATATATATATATATATATATATATATATATATATATATATATATATATATATATATATATATATATATATATATATATATATATATATATATATATATATATATATATTAATAAATATTAAAAAAGTTGAACTAAAACTATTTTGTTTTCCTAAAATAATTATCGTAAATATTTTAAATTTATTAACTCTTGAAAATGGTTTCAGAGTGAAATCGAAATGTAGAGAATAATGTTAAAAAATTGTTTATAGTTAATAAATCTTGATCAATAATAGTCTAACTCCACCTTAACTTGATGCCATGCTAATATATTTCGTCATATATATATATATATATATATATATATATATATATATATATATATATATATATATATATATAATATATATATATATATATATATATATATATATATATATATATATATATATATATATATATATATATATATATATATATATATATATATTTTGCAATGGTGTTAGACATGGATAATGATATGATGATAAGAAAATGAAGTACTGGAGATTAAAGGGTTATAAAACTTAACTTATAAACGAAAGAAAGGAGGTTGCAAATACATGGTTATGGGCATGAGGAAATCGGAGTGAGGTCTAGAAGGAACTAGTAATACTAGAACAAATATAAATGAGATAATAAGAAAACAGCTAGAAAGTAAGTGACTGATTCAATCAAATCTGTAAAGATGGTTAAACGAGTTTTATTGTTTCTTAGCTAAAGATAATGAATATAATTAAATGTTTAATAGGATATAAATAGAAAATATAACCAATGTAGATAATGGAAATAAATATAAACTAGTCGGAATAGTTATAATAATAAAAATAATAATAACGAACCTTAATAGTCTGAATAGCTCTTGGTCCTCTTAAATCTCTAAGGAGATCAACAGTAGCTTCAGGAGTTATATTTTCATCCAAGTACTGTAAAAAGCACGCAGCCACTAAACAAGCTCTGCCAAGTCCTCCCATACAGTGAATGAGTACCTTTTTATCCGCATCCAGTAACCTTTTTAAACAAAATAGAATGCTCATCATGAGATCAATAGAAGGTGAGGTCCCATCTTCAAGGGGGTAATGGTGGATATTAAATCCTCTTGTGTCATACTTTAAAAGTAAATTTGGGACTCTGTATTTCCTTAGCTCTCCTCTTGTCACCAAAATTAAAACATCTGTGATGTTCTCACTCTCAAGTTTTTCTGTAAATAAAATGAAAATAAACAATGTTTCCTTACAATACTTACTGTATTCTTACTATATATATATATATATATATATATATATATATATATATATATATATATATATATATATATATATATATATATATATATATATATATATATATATATATATATATATATATATATATATATATATATATATATATATATATATATATATATATATATATATATATATATATATATATATGGTAAAGTCTGGAACACACTTCCTTCTTCTATTTTTTCCAACTTCCTATGACTTACACACCTTCAAACGTCGTGTATCAGGTCACGTCGGCCTTTAATTTGACCAGGATTCCCGATTTCTCCTAACTCTGGTGGAATTTTAGTAGACCTCTGGCCTTTGCCCACCAGAGGTGAAATAAATATAATATATATTTTTTTTTATTTTTTTACAGAACGCCACCGCTCACGGGCAGAGCCCTTTTCAAAATATATATATATATATATATATATATATATATATATATATATATATATATATATATATATATATATATATATATATATATATATATATATATATATATATATAATGGACAAAGGCCAGAGCCTTACCAATTTCCATCAGAGTTGTGGAAATACCGGAAACTTGGTCGTTACAATCTGACATGTCTCGATATAAGGCGTTTGAAAGTGTGCATGTCAAAGGAGATTGGGAAAACAGATAATGGGAGTGTATTTCAGATTTTACCAGTTGAGTACGTGTAAATTTGAGAATACTGTTAAGTCTGGTGTCAGAGAAAGGATGAGACTGGGTAGAAAGGCGTGTAACTCCAACCTTTCTCAGTTGATGAGGAATGTGACGAGAGAGTTCAGAAGAGCAGTGTCTATTGTAATAGTGTAGAGAATGAAACAACAATTCGACAGTCAGAAAGAAACTGGAGATAATTTGTGAGAAAGGAATAGTTAATACTCGAAAAGCTAGTCTCCATCTTTTCAAGGAGAACTGTAGTAAGTGAACCATCCCAGATGTGAGGCATACTCCATACAGGGGCGAACAACACACCTATAGAGGGCAAACAATGGGGGTCGTGTGAAAAAATTACAAAACCTCTTGGAAACTTATTTAGAAAGAGAAGTAATGTGTTCCTTCTAAGAAAGATCACGAGAAAAAGAAACACCGAGAATATTAAGGATGGACGACGGTTTTTGTTGTGTGTTTTCGAAGATGTCATAGTTGTATGGAAGGTTGCATCCAGTAGAGAGATAGAGGACTGAGTTTTTGAGGCATTTAAAACGACCTTGTTTTCTCTGCCCTTCATTTGAAATACAAGGAAGATCAGAGGTTAGTTGCTTTAAGTTCACCATTCTAGTGCCAATTAACTGCCATTGAGGGGGTGTCTTTTAAATTGGAAGGATTAATGACGGGTGGAGTATTTGCATAGGAGTGGATAGGTGATTAAGTAAATGAGAGAAGGTTTTATGAAAGGTTCCCTGAGGAACACCACTATTAATACATTTAAAGGAAGAATGGTGGTCCTCTACAACAGCTATTACAGAACGACCAAAAAGGAAATCAGAGAGGATAGATTCCGAAAGAGGGAAGTTAAAAATTAAAGCTTTGTGCAACACTCTATTGAAGACTTTCAATGTGTTTAGGGCGCCAGGAAAAGCTTGACAGCACAGAAAAATATGTACCGAAATGCTGAAGAGCGAAGGACCAAGAGTTAGAGGGAAGGGAAAGAAGATCAAACCAGTGGAGCGTTTTTTACTGAAGCCATACAAGCGATCAGAGATAAGATTAGAAGATTTGAGGAGGTTTCCAAATCTTGAACAAGAAACTTGAAAGAACGGAGGTTGATGAAATGGGATGGTAGCTGGAGGTTTGAAAGAGGTTCCCCATTTTCGACAAAGGCTGAATGAGAGCACGTTTCAAGGAAGGGAAGGTTGTAGAAAGACAGAGACAAGGTAATTTACTAAGGCAGGGTGCTAGCTAAAAAACACGGGAGGGACACCATCAGGACTGTACGCCTTCTTAGTGCTAAACTCAGAGAAAGCAGAAATGATGTCTTTTTTTTCTGAAGTTCTGTAACCTGTATATAGTTACAGTATGTATACAATGACAATACCAGAACCTTTGAAATGGGTAAAGTTCTTAATCAGTCCCTTTCACATAATTAATTTTGTGAGGAGTTAAATAAGAATATCATTAGTTTACAATTCAACCAGGTATATGATTTGAGAGTTACAGTAAACCTATATGTCATATACAATGAAAAAAGTAGAACTTAAAACGTATACATAGATACAAATATTAATAAAATTCTTGAAAGTAAAATGTTTAAGCTATAGAAGCTACAATAAAAGATCTAAAAATATAAATTGTGGAACCATTAAAAAAAATTTATTTTACTATTGTACAGTCCTGAGTGTATTTTACAAAACGTACTGCATATAAATTACTTACCTAAATCGTATGCCAAATTATGCTGGATATTCTGAAACCTACAGCCTGGAAGAGAGCTAAGAGCAACTGACTGTGCACCATCACCATTTATATCAAGCCTAAAAATGAAAATATATCTTTTAAAAAACCTAGCCTAGTTAGATCATCAAATATGTAATAGGCTATAAAAATTTTTCCTATACATTAATTTAAAATACAATTCACTGTGAATATAATAATCATTAAACTATTATTAAACTAAAATAACATGCTTTCATATATTTATATGGGTCTATTCGCAAAATAATTGAACAATACCTATTATTTTTATATTCAAGAAGGCAAAATTTGAGTTAATCTTACGTTACCATATAATATTACAACAAAATGATACTTTAACTTCTAAACATACCAATCAATTTTGAGTGAATTCACATTTTCTGTCGCTCCATTCTCTTCATCTGAGGAATCAAACATTGCTTTATGTTTATTACTCTTATTCCTTAGAAAAATATTTTATTTAATCTGTTAACAAATCAAAAATTCATGAATTTGATATTTTATTGACTAATGATTTATATATATCTAAAATAATATATTGTATTTTGGTTTAAACTCAGCTATTGGGAGTCACATCATTTATTTTTCATTAAAATCTAGAAAATATCTGCGTTTTTTTCATTAATTAGTTTTATTTTGTGTTTGATTACCACTAATCAAAACTTTAAATATTTTTAAAATATATAGTAACATATGAATGTTAATTCATAAGGTATAAAATTTTAAATAGTTTAAATATTATTTCTACAATATTAATTATCAGCAGAACATTTTTTTCATGAGCTTTCTGAAGATTTTATCCAAATAATATTTTAATAAGATCAAAATATTGTAAATGAAAATTTTAATTTGAGCTTTCAATTTCAAATATTTATTTATGTTTGTATATTACTAATCAAGTTTCTTATTTTAAATTTGATTGCTTTTAGTGTATTTTTGTAAATCACTGCTGCATGAAAGATAAAAAAAAAAATTTGGTTGGAAAATTACTTAAAACTTGAAGGGGGAGAGCTAAAAACCTTGCTTCAAAGTCAAAACATGAACTAATGAACTTGAAAGTAGAAACTGCCAGTTAACAGCACTATTTTCATTAAAATATCCATTTCAGAATCTTTTTTGAAAATATATACTTTATAATAATATGTATTTAATGTTTATGTAAGGTTAATCAAATTCTGAGTTGAGGACCTAATTCTTTACTTACCATATATTTTTAACTTCTTACTGTGGCTCCCAGGTAGGAACCATCTGCCTGTCAGTAAGATCAGCTTTGATCTCCAATTTCATTGATTGGCAAAAGAGTCACTCCTCCAAGTCAGGGTAGTCCATGTTTCCAAAGCACCACCTCCACACTCTCCTCAGTATTCTTTATCTTCTTCCCTCCAATCATAACCCCAATACCTCTTCACCACCTTTTGGTCATCTATTCTTCCAGGTGACGAGGTCACAGTAGATGAGCCTTTTCTACCTTATTTATGATAGACATACCACACCCTTTCTCTTAATTTGCTTAACTCTCACCATATCTCTTCTATTCTTTGCCAGAATCATTCTATGGGATCTCTTTTCAGCAGTCTGAATTCTGCTTTTTGACTGCATACACTAATATTAGTGTAAGAATGGTCTCAAAAATAAACTTTTAAACAAAAATAAATGGGGTTAAACTAACCACCCTCAAAATTAAATTTCAATCAAATTTTTTTTTTAAGGAAAGAAATTATTCATTTTCTCAATTTTGGATTTTTTAGGAAGAATAGTCTTTATATTTCAATGTTTTATATAAAATAAATATTATAAATGATAACTATAACAAAAATATTTCCCCCATTTTTGGTGTTTTCTTACAATATTTGACAAATTTTCGAAGGCATGTCCCCAAAAAATAACATAAAAAAAAGTACATAAAAATTGAACTTAGAGAATTTGAAAAATACAAATGGTAAGTGTTTGCATTTAAAATAATAGAATTTTCTTTACTGTTTAAAAAATACTAATACTTTTCAGAAACTGGGTAAAACTAACCACCTCACAGAGTAAAACTAACAATTAAAAAGTCTGAATAACTTTAATGTTTTTCATCTAATTTATGTGAAATTTTTAGAGGTTATAAAGTTAGGCGAGATACACATTTTTTAATTTAGAGCAATTCTTTGTATACCCATCGATTTTGATTTTGTGCATGTGAATATTTTAAAAATTTTTTCCATGTACAGCATCAAAATGGTTGGACATACAAAAAAAAATTCTAAATAAAAAATGAGTATCTTAACCAACTGTACAAACTCTTCTAGTTTTTTTTTAATACCCAAATCATTTTGTAGCTATGCACAGGAAAAATTTCAAAAATTTTCCTACGCATAGCACCAAAATGATTGTATAAAAATTTTTTTTACAGAGGTTATATAGTTGGGTGAGATACGCATTTTTTATTTAGAAAGATTTTTTGTATACTCAACAATTTTTCTGCTATGCATAGGAAAAAAAAAACAATAATTTGAAATTTTTCCCATGCACAGCAACAAAATGGTTGTATATATAATAAAAAAGTAAATTTTTTCAGAGATTGCACAGTTGGGCAAGTTACATTTTTTATTTAAAAAAAATATTTGTATAACCAATCATTTTGGTGCTGTACATGGGAAATATTTTTAAAATTTTCCCGTGTACAGCATCAAAATTGTTGGGTATACAAAAAATTATTCTAAATAAAAATGTGTATCTCACCTAACTATACAACCTCTGAAAATCTCATGAACTTTGCATAGGTAGAAAAAAAGTTATGCCCAAAAATATTTACCAAAACATAATGGAAGTTTCATAATTACGGGTATTCATAGTAATTCAACTCTTTTTTGGGCAACCAACATGAAAGTACAAGTATAACAAAATGAATATTGATGATTTAAAACTATCTACAGGTCAATTATCAAGTTATTTTGACAAAGGGAATATGCTGAAAATTTTTTGCTTGAAAACTTGTCTTCGATTTTTGTTGCAGTCCAAACCCATTTTATTTTTCTTTCTCTTGCCAACTTAAATTGCTAATTTTCTGAAGAAATCTGGAAAATACTTTCCTAATTTATCTTTCAGGGATACCAGATGTTCTGTAATTCAGCTCTTCAACTCATTCTTAACAAATTTTTTTTTTTTTTTCATAGTTTAGTATTTCTCTCCTGAAATTCTTTCACGCCTTCAAAGGAAGTTGTGCCCCCCTTGACTAAAAACCTCTGCAATAGGAGGAGGTAATGAAGAGAGATATTTATAAACCAAAAAATATAAATTAATCAACAAAATAATTTGTAAAAAATTGATAATGACAATAAAAAAATATTGAGAAAAATATATAGACTATACCAATGATGATGATTAATTAATATAAAATATATATATATAATATATATATATATATATATATATATATATATATATATATATATATATATATATATATATATATATATATATATATATATATATATATATATGTTTATAGTTTTTTCTGAGTTTCTATTTTATTTTAATCGATATCCTTAACATTTGTTAGGCCTCTTTTACGGCAACTTCGGTAGTTCAGGTTATGATAAGTCGAACTAAGTACGCTAGAAAAGTAAGTAATAATAATTGTGTGTATGTGTGTGTATAATAGGGCCGTAGGCCTGTATCTCGCAGCAACATTCTTGTATAGGTTAGGCCTCCTTTACAGCAGCTTCGAATATTCGATATTTTCTAAAAATTGAAACTCAGAAACAATCTACACCTTTACAACATATATATATATATATATATATATATATATATATATATATATATATATATATATATATATATATATATATATATATATATATATATATATATATATATATATATATATAGTTTAGGTCTCTTAGCTAGTATTGTTATTATTTAAAATATAAATTAGAAATATAAAGTATATTGAAAAAAACTCTTTAAATGTGAGGAAAAATCAAATTCACTAAAATAAAATGCATTCAAGGTAGTAAAAATAGATTTCGAACATCATAAACTTTGGTTGTCATCTGCAACTTTGACATCACGTTAGATATTGGGCAGAAGATAATCGGGAAATATATTAATACTAATATAGGATTATTTTGATACTAATCTAATAAACTTATTCAATAACCTAACCTTGATATGAAGGGTAAATACAAACTAACAGTCAGCAAATAGGCCTAACCAAAATAAAAAAAAAAGTAAAAGATACTAAATGTACTTTTTAAGTATTGCAAATATCTAGCAACAATGTTTTCTCTTACGAAATATCAATATTTTTTGTGATATTCTCTGCCTATATCACTATAAGGCATAGGCATATTCAGTTTAGTTAGCCTAAAATTATCATTTTCTAACAGGATTTTAATACTTTAACCACTTTAATTTATTGAATTTGATTTTTCCCTAAATTTAAAGTTTTTCAATATACATTACATTTCCAGTTTATATTTTGAATAACTAAATGCCAGGTAAGAGGCATAAACTGCATATTAATCTTTGGTTGGTAGTTGATGGTGGAAGTAGGAAAATAATGAAGGCTGGATGGTTTTCTTTCTTTTTATTACATAAGGCATATATTGACTTTATAGTCTAGCCTATAAAGTCACAGTAGATTAGCTCCGGCCACAGAACTCCCCCCCAGATGGCTACGGTTAGAGACGAAAACGAAGAGGAAGTCGGACCGTTCTGCCACTCTTTGTAGACGAAGAATAGGTGGACGAAGAGCTGTTCCACCAGTTGAAGAAGAGGAAGAAGAACCAGAAGAACGCTGTGAAGAAGGCGGTGCAGGCGGAGCTGGTGGTGGAGGTGAGTCGGTCAGAAGAAGAAGGAGGAGTAGGAAGAGTAGGAGAGGAAGGGCGATCTGGCACAGGTGGTGTTGGAAGAGCGACAGGAATGAGAAGAGGAGACTCTTCAAAATCATCCGGAGGATCCGGGGAAGATTCGAAAAAGGCAGGTTTAAGCCTAACGACAGAGAAAACTTCCGTCCGAAAAGGGAGCTAAAGAAGGAAGGTTTTTCCCGACGACTTAAAACCTTTTAAGGCCCCAATATCGAGCTTGCAGCGGAGCTCGATGAGCGTCGAGGCGTAACGAAAACATGTTTACATGTAGTAAGGTCTTTCGGAATGAAAGAGTGTATGGAAGCGTGAGTGCGTGGAACAGAAGGTTTCCACGAAGCAGAACACTGACAAGGCGAGAGAGATAAGTGTAAGGGTCGGAAGACGCAGGAGAAACCGAAGGGTCAAAGAATTCCCTGGAAGACGAAAGGAGAATCGTAAACTAATTCGGCAGAAGTGCACTGGAGGTCCTCTTTTAGTATAGAAGTCACATATTGGAGAATCATATTATATATATATATATATATATATATATATATATATATATATATATATATATATATATATATATATATATATATAGCCTAGTACATAAAAGTATGATTAAATTCTGCAATAGCTCTTCTAGACCCCTAGTTTTAACCTAACCTATATGATGTTTTGATATAAGCTAGAAACCTTGAAAGATCATATTTTCTAACATCAATAATAAGCTTCTAAATTATCTTTTGGTTTGGATGATAATGGTAATAACCAATTTTACTTATTTTTCCGACCTATTTTTCTGAAATAATCTTATTAGCCAAGTTGTATTCATTAAAAGTATTCGAAGCTGAAGGCACTTGGATGAGAAAATGTATGATGTAGGTTCTGAAGCTCCAAGTTACTGGCGAATACATGTCAGAAAATAATAAAACTACATCTATATATTTAATATATAATGCTGCGATAAAACTATTTCAGTTAATTAAATAGATGAAAGGAATAATTATGCATTGTGTCAAAACTGGTACGTGCGCAGTCAAAAGAAATTATACCCCTCCATCAAATCAAAATATTTTCTTTTGTTTCTTGCCATAGTTTACTGACGTCTGCTTAAAATTCTAGTGTTCTAACAAAATTAGCATTTATCTTTCCATTTTTATTTTGGGTTTATTCCCTGAAATCAAATGTGACATTACGCTTAAGCCAGCTACAGCAAAAATATCTTGAAGAATCTTGAATATTAGTGGGACACTTCACTTTGGCAATTATCAGCTGATGTATATAAACAAACGTAAATATATTTTAAAATCAAATTTAATCAGTCATTTAATTATCTTAAACAATCACTTAATTTACTTGATATCATTAAGGTCATATAAGATAACGTATAAGTCAAACGAAGATTTTTAAAAAACTTTGGCTGTAGCCATGATTAAAAAACGTTTGAACCAACAAATTTTAAAGGATTGAAAATAATTAATTTGCTTAATTTAAAATAAATTAATGATCCGAAAAAGCTTGAATAATTATCCTAAATAATTTGAAAAACAAATCTATCTATGTAATAATACTTACAAAAGGTTTTTATTCTAAAAGGCCTTGGCCTAACTCCTCCATGTTTGCCTACATCACGTGACAAATTAAAGATTTCGGCATTGAAAATTGAAGATAGGAATTTCTGTCTATAATTTCCCCTGCCGTGAGCAGAAAAATATTGCATCAAAATCAAGTGGGATACGCTTCATGGGCCAATTCCCTTAAAGAATTTTGATCATGGAACACACCCTTATGTCTGTTTTTTTTTTTTTTTCTTTTGTCTCCTCTGGTGGGCAAAGGCCGGAGGCCTACCAATATCCACCAGATTTGGGAAGAATTCAAAATCTGGTAGCTAATGGCCGACGTGAACCGATACACGGCGTTTAAAAGTGTGTAAGTTAAATGAAGTTGAGAAAACAGATAAAAGGAGTGTGTTCCAGACTTTAGCGGTTAACTCTGGGGTCGGAGGGTTGGACAGAGAAAGGATGAGATTGTGTTGAAAGTCGTGTCGCACGACCCGTTCTCAATGGAGGAGGCATGCGACGTGAGAGTTCAGAAGAGCAATGTCCGTTGTAATAGCGATAGTATAGATAAATTGATGCAACACGCTAAATATAAATTAGAAGAAACTGGAGAAAGTTAGTAAGAGCAGGAGAATTGATGAGACGAAAAGCCCTAGACTTCACTCTTCGAGAATGGCTGTATGTGTGGAACCACCCCAGTTGTGCGAGGCGTACTTCATACAGGGGCGAACAACACCCATATACAGAGCAAGCAACTGGGGTAGCGTAAGAAAACCACGAGGGCGCCTCAGAACACCCAATCTCTTAGAAGCTTGATTAGAGAGAGAAGTAATGTGATATTTCTAAGAAAGATCACCAGAAAAAGAAACACCAAGAATATTGAGAACAGATGAAGGTTTGAGTTGAGTGTTTTCGAAGAAGATGTCATAGTTGTGTGGAAGATTGTGTCGAGTAGAAAGATGGAGAAATTGAGTTTTTGAGGCGTTGAAAACGACCATGTTTTCTCTGCCCCAATCTGAAATACGAGAAAGATCAGAGGTCAGTTGCTCCAAGGCCATCCTTCTTGAATCTATCAACTGCTGTTGGGAGGGACATCTTTCAAATTGAAAGGAGTAATGAAGGGTGGAGTCATCGGCATAGGAGTGTATAGGAGACGAAGTAATAGAGAGAAGGTCATTGATGAAAATTAGAAAAAGAGTTGGAGATAGGACAGATCCTTGAGGAACACTACTATTATAGGTTTATAGGATGAATGGTGACCGTATACAGCAGCTGCTATAGACCGACCGGAATGTAAATTAGAGAGAAGGTCACAGAAAGAAGGATAGATTCCGAAAGAGGGAGGTCTGGAAATCAAAGCTTTGTGCCAGACTCTATCGAAAGCTTTCGATACGTCTAGCGCCACAGCGAAAGACTCACCGAAACCCCGGAGAGGGGAGGACCAAGAGTCAGAAAGTAGGGAAAGAAGATCACCAGTAGAACGTTCTTTAAGAAAACCATACTGGCGATCAGAGATAAGATTAGAAGAATTGAGATGTTTCCAAATCTTCCTGTTAAGGATAGATTCGAAAACTTTAGAAAGAACGGAGGTTAAAGAAATTGGACGGTAGTTAGAGGGTTGAGAGGGGTCCCCCTTCTTCGGTACAGGCTGAATGAGCGCACGTTTCTAACCCTTCAGATACAGAATTGTATTCAAGAGTAACGATTGTTAGCAAGAGCAATAAGGGTTTTCAGTCATTGCCGGCCTAAGTGAAAAAGTTCGTATTCTTGCATTGGATAATAAACATGAGTTCTAATGTTTCTGAGTATATATATAGTAAGAACCTATAATATATATGATTTTGCAGATGAACGGTAATACACCCTAGTTAATATTAATTTAGAAGTAAGTAATAATTTCTTTCATTCGTTTATAAATGGGGTATTTGTCGTCAAGATTTTTACGAAAATTTATTTAATTTATTGCTGAACTTTCGTGAGTATATTGTATACAGATTTTCTTATTTCTACTTAACGAGCTCTTGCTTAGACAGAAAGCTGGTAGTTTAAGGGAAGTGATGAAAAAATTCGACAGTACAAAAGAGATTGAAGAGACAAAAAGTGAGAGTGGGAGAGTTGATAAGGCAAGAAGACCTGTTTGAGTAGAACCACCCCATATTCTTGACGCATAATACATTCAAATGAAATAAGGTGTTGCGGAGAAGTTCTGAAGGAATCTTAAAACACCTAGCCTCAATGAAGCTTCATTAGTAAGGGAACAATTTGATCTTGTTTCGAAAAATAATGATGTTAAAATACCAAAAAAATATTAAGTTAAGATTTAGGTTTGAGATTGTGTGCTTTCGAAAAAGATATTGTAGTTGACTGAAAGATTATTGGCTAAAGTGATCCAGAAATTGAAATTTTATAGGACATTAAAAACAATCCATGTTTTCTCTATTTCAACTATAGTTATGCGAAAGAAATCAGAGGTCAGGTGTTCTGAGGCAAATGTCCTAGCGTTAAGTAATTGATAAGATGTTAGATTCTTTTTAAAATGAAAATAATAAAGAAAGTTTGATTTATATGCAAAAAGAGAAGATAGATGAAGAAGTAGAAAGGGAGCAGAGGAAAAAACAAAACACCGTTATTAATGATTTTAAATATGAATGTTGATTATCCACAGCACCTGTTAAAGAGAGACCAGAAAAAAAAAGTCAGATGAAAAGTTATAAAGAGAAGAATAGATATTAAAGAAGTTGAGTTAAAATTAAAGATTGTTGAAAGACTTTATAGATATTTTTCAATATCTCTAGAGCTACCACAAAGGATTTACTGAAATGCCAATCTACACAGGAAACAATGGTTGGAGAGAAAGAATGAAATATTGCTACAAATTTTGTAGATTTCATTATGCAATATATAAAGTACCAGCAATACTTAAGCAAACAAAATATTATTCGTCTTTTCGCATACAAAAAACCTATGGAGACCAACATATTTTTGTATTGTTGTACTAAACTCACTTCCATGAGTAAGTCAAGACTGATTTAAATTCATATGTTACTCTATATTCAGTAAAGGATCATTCTAAATATCAAAAACAGTATATATTTTTATAAATTTAACATAGATTGAAGAATATTTTCCACAAAAATAAAAAATGGAATTGAACATTTGTGGTATTTTTTGTCACAGTCGCCATTTTGTTTGCCTTCTTCTTCTGCTTCAAGGTATTCATTGTACTTGGGATCGAACGGTAAAAATTTTGCGTTGTTTTCCGCTTGAAGGTCTATATATATATATATATATATATATATATATATATATATATATATATATATATATATATATATATATATTATATATATATATATATATAATATAATGCCACAATAACCGTGGATAAATGTACATTATATATATGCTATGACGATTCACCCTACTCTCGCATGGTAGACATGATTTGACACTTCCACTGGATTTTTTGTACCATCAGTGGTGTAGTGGTTAGCGCATTTCTTACCATCGAGAGGTCAGGGTTCGAATCCTCATTAGCGTATATATATATATTATAAGTTATAAATACTAACAAAGTCAAACTACAAAGGCCATATAAAATTAATTTCTATAATTAGTGGTAATTTGTTTATTTTGAAATCGAAAGCAATAATTAATAAGGAATATTGTCCCTAAATCTTAATTTAAAACTTACGTCATAAGCACATTGAATATGTCTCCCATCAAAGACTCTTGGAATGGAGAATCTGCGATCTCACATATTGTGTGTAAAAGGCAATCCTTTCCAGACAAACCAAATCTGCATTGCATATAATATATATATAATATATATAATAATATATATATATATATATATATATATATATATATATATATATATTATATATATATATAAATAATATATATATATATATATATATATATATATATACATATACATATATATATATAATATATTATATAATATATATATATATATATATATATATATATATATATATATATATATATATAATATATATATATATAATATATATATATATATATATATATATATATATATATAATATATATATATATATATATATATATATATATATATATATATATATATATATATATATATATATATATATATATATATATATATATATATATATATATATTATATATGATTCATGTTGATTATATGAAGAATGAGCATAGCGGTTAGGACTGGAACTATTGAAATAGAGAGAGAAAGAAAAGCCGAGGCAGCATGGAAAAGATGAGTTGCACGATCTCTCTCCTCAGGGAGGAGGTTTGCTACCAGAGAGTTCGGAAGAGCAGAGCAATAGTAGAAGAAGAGTTTCGCAACAGTTCAAAGGGCACAAAGAAGGGATTTGAGAGAGTTAATGAGAGAAGAGCTGATAAGGCGAAAAGCCGTAGACTCTAGCCTTTAAAAGAGATTTGTATGAGTAGTGGCAAATAAAATATAAGAAACATGCTTCATAGAGAGGTAAACGACACCCTTATACAAAGCAAGCAATCATTGTGTGTGAAGACTTCTGAAGGCCCTCAGAACACCCATACTTTAAATTTATTTTCTTTTGTGGGATAAACAATGTGTAGTTCTTCCAAGAATGATCTCAGTAAAAGGAAAGATTTGAGAATGTTACAGTAGTATGGAAGATTATTTGAGTAATTAGATGAATGAACTGAGTTTTTGAGGTATGGAAAACATCTCTATTTTCACTGTAAAAGTTTTTATATTTCAATTCAGTTTAAAATTAAGATGAAATATTATCGTGACTTTGGATTTTCGATCGAATATCGCAGTTAATTAAATTATAATCAAGAACTAATAAATTTTAATAAGTTTCGGTAATAAATTACTGTAAATTGTTTTAATGCAAAATGAAAATAGCTGCAACTTACATTTCAAATAACGATATAAAATCCTTGTAAATAATGGACCTCTCATATTGTTTTCTAGTTTGTTCTCTTCTTATTGCATCAAGATGGCTAAGAAATTCCACCAGACGTTGCTTCTGATCCAGAGTCAAATTCCCGAAGTAGTAAGAGTTCTTTATCGTTTCAAAGTCATTGCAGGAATATCTCGATGGCTGGTAAGATCTACTCTCCGAAAAGTCTAAACTTTCCAAAAGGTCGTCTTCATTCTCTGACGAGGAATACCTTCTTAGTTGATTGAAATACTGAGCAAGGTCGCCATTTTTGAAAAATTCTTCCAGTGAAACTGAGGTAAAATTAAAGGGTGGTTTTGGCCGATTTTCAGGGTAAATTCTGGTGAGAGGAACTTCAATTAAATGAACGAGTTGAAAAAAAGTCAATACACCATTCACACCTGGCATAGGAAATGTTATAAGCCATTTTATCTGAAATGATAATAATAATAATAATAATAATAATAATAATAATAATAATAATAATAATAATAATAATAATAATAATAATAATAATAATAATAATAATATCAACAACAACAGCAATAATAATAATAATAATAATAATAATAATAATAATAATAATAATAATAATAATAATAATAATAATAATAATAATAATAATAATAATAATAATTATTAAAAAAAAGATTTCGACATCGTTTGATTTAATAAAAGCTTTGCATTTAGTTTCCAAAGTTTTGAAAATCTATTTTTATATATTGTTTAATTTACTTAAAGTCATTCTTGAAAGTAATTTGTAATAGAAAGCATATTTGCAATGATTTCCTCACACGTTTCGACTTCTTAAGAAGAAGAAGAAGAAGAAGAAGAAGAAGAAGAAGAAGAAGAAGAAGAAGAAGAAGAAGAAGAAGAAGAAGAAGAAGAAGAAGAAGAAGAAGAAGAAGAAGAAGAAGAAGAAGAAGAAGAAGAAGAAGAAGAAGAAGAAGAAGAAGAAGAAGAAGAAGAAGAAGAAGAAGAAGAAGAAGAAGAAGAAGAAGAAGAAGAAGAAGAAGAAGAAGAAGAAGAAGAAGAAGAAGAAGAAGAAGAAGAAGAAGAAGAAGAAGAAGAAGAAGAAGAAGAAGAAGAAGAAGAAGAAGAAGAAGAAGAAGAAGAAGAAGAAGAAGAAGAAGAAGAAGAAGAAGAAGAAGAAGAAGAAGAAGAAGAAGAAGAAGAAGAAGAAGAAGAAGAAGAAGAAGAAGAAGAAGAAGAAGAAGAAGAAGAAGAAGAAGAAGAAGAAGAAGAAGAAGAAGAAGAAGAAGAAGAATAAAATAAAAAATAATAATAATAATAATAATAATAATAATAATAATAATAATAATAATAATAATAATAATAATAATAATAACCCAGTTAAGATTGAGTGTAATGTTGTTGAAATACGTTATTCATTATAATTAATTCAAGTAATGTTCTTCCATTGATAATATAATTCATTACATTTTATATTCATATCAGGTCTATAGATCTTTATTTATTTATTGAAAAGTTCACATCTCACGGGCATTGCCCTATTCGAGGAGAGGAACTTTTCTAAGGAGTTTCTACCTAGCATTCGGATGAAGGAACGAACTGGCTCTTTTAAATACGTGAGTCAATCACTTTTCCGTTTGTTCACGGTAGAATGTAGAATTGCCTCCACTATTTTCACTTTTTGAACTCCACACGATGCTTACAAGGTTTTAAAATGTTTGGAGACATTATATCTGGTTGATAAGTTATTTGTTGTCTCTAAATTTGCAAAGATTTTTTTGCGAGGCTTGAAGTGAAGCTGATTTGCTCTATCCGTCAATTTATTCGTCGTTTAACCAATATATGTCGAATTAGGACAGTTAAATTGGTACACGACATGATAGTTGTCGTCCGAATCATCTCATGTTGTGATGGAAGAAGATAGTTATCTTGACTTACTGTTACGTCTGACTTTGATCTTAATAAAAGTTATCTATGGGTTTCAGGTGGGAATTCAAAATATAACGCAGGCAATTTTATTCTTTGTAGAAATTAACATCATTTTGTGTTTAATAAATTATACAAGGAAAATAACAATAATCAAAGTAATTCTATAAAATTCTTTAAAATATAAAATGCTGTTCATTTTGATAATGAAAAGTGCCTGCGTAATATTTTGAATTTCCATTTTACTATTATCAGGTCGTACATCAGTTGTTCTTTTTATTTTAATTTCATCACAAACTCAAACTTTGCTTGGTGTGGAGAGCGCCTCCAGCTCTCGGAGCAAGCGGTTTGCTTGCTCTGAACTGGTGTTGGCCTGAAGGGGAGTTTTTTGTCTGCCTGGAGGGACGGCATATGACCTCGTAGTTGAAGTCCGCTCTCAGAAACAAAACAAAACAAAAAACTTTGCTTGTGAATTTTTGAAGTTTCACGATTTTTAAAACGCTCATTTGCCTTATACAATTTTTTTGAACCGCCTTATTAAAGTAAACGCT
>SEYY01000922.1:187224-189724 GCA_009176605.1 Armadillidium nasatum
CTCTCTCTCTCTCTCTCTCTCTCTCTCTCTCTCTCTCTCTCTCTCTCTCTCTCTCTCTCTCTCTCTCTCTCTCTCTCTCTCTCTCTCTCTCTCTCTTGTAGTCGAATTATTGCATCACTTTCCACACATTATACATTCACCATTAATAATAGAGTTTCTCTATTGAACTCTCTAATCGTTTACCTTTAAGAGGAGCTGATTAGATTTGTTTTTTTTTTACACAATCCTATTATTCTCTAATCATCTCTCTGTGTCTAAGCTTGATCGCTATGCTCATTCTTACATACTTGAACTCAACTAGTAAATAAATACTGGAACACTTCCTTTCTCAATATTTGACATTTTTTCTTTTGAATCACTCAATTTAATACGCCGTGAATCGAGTCTTGTTTTTAATCGAATAAATTTAAAATTACATTTCTTCAAATCTGATGGATTTATATAGGTTTTTGACCGTTCCAACTAGAGATGTTATATTTAAAAAAAAAAAAAAAAAAAAAAAAAAAAAAAAAAAACTTTCACTGTAACACCTACAAGATACCAATGAATTTAATATTTTCAGAAACATTTGAGCACTGTACGTATATATATATATATATATATATATATATATATATATATATATATATATATATATATATATATATATATATATATATATATATATATATATATATATATATATATATATATAAAATGTACTACATTGTATTATAGTCAAAATGTTACTGAGATGTGTCCCAAATATTTTTGGAAAACTATTAATTAAATATGCAAATGATGTAATAAACTGTGGACCGATTATTACCAGTTATATTTAGTGCTCTCTCTCTCTCTCTCTCTCTCTCTCTCTCTCTCTATCTCTCTCTCTCTCTAATTTCTCTATATATATATATATATATATATATATATATATATATATATATATATATATATATATATATATATATATATATATATATATATATATATATATATATATATATATATATATATATATATATATTACTGTAACCTCTTGGCGGAAAAGGGTCAAAGTCCATTTGACTTCCATTAGAATAGAGACATTATTCAAATCACTGTTCCAAAACAAAAGCCGACATGCTTCACTACTAGTCCTTTAAAGGCGTCTAAGTAGTAAGCGTGAATCATACGGAGTCTACTTTTAGAGTGTATGAAAATTTAAGTCTGATGGAAAAAGATTTATGTTGTATGTAAAGATGAGACAAAAGAGTACTGCTCTGAATTATGTTTAACCTCATTTTAGTGTTTAGTAAGAACAAAATGAATACTTTTTTTTTTAAAAATGATGTAAGTTCGGTCCATAAATTTTTTTTTTTTCAGAATTCTAAAGAGATTGTAAATTTCATTAGAGGAAAAATTCTAGATTTCACACTATCAAGACAATCTGACTGAGTGGATTCACCTTAGATGTGAATCCAAACAGCCAACGTCAACAGAAAGAGTGCAGACAATTAGGATTGTGTGAAAACATTAATTTCTACTGCTTCATAACAAACACTAATCACTTATCTTCTTGTTTAGCGAGAGAAAATAGTGATTTTTTTTAAAAGAAATATCACTAGACAAGAAAACTTAAAAAAAAAATTAAGAATAATCCCTGGTTTGAAAAATTCTCATCAAAGATGTTGAGTTACAGTAAAACTGAAGATCGCATTAATTAAAAAGATTAAGATATTGGGTTTTTGAGTCATTGGAAACAACCATTATTTTGTCTGTTCAAATTGAAATACGAAAATGATTAAACATTTCAAGCTAAAAGTTGTCATTTTTTATCTTCTATTCAATGGTTTTAAAGATTACATAGAAAATAAACCTCGAAAAAAGAAAATTTGAATACCAAGCTTTTTAGACAGACATAATAATAATAATTATAATTATGATAATTATCATAAAATTTGGATTTTTTAAGCACCAAAACTAAAGATTCACCTAAATGTTGAAGAACAAAGAATCAAAAGTTAGAGAAAGGATTCAAATAATCTAATAAAAACTTTTCTGTGTATAGATTTATGAATTATATCCGAAGTGAAAGAAAATAAATTGTCACATTCATGTGAAAAGTAATTGCCTTAGACGTATACTTAGCATTCTTAGGAGAGAACCGCGTTGAAATAGTTATTATTTCAATAAAATTCAAATAAATTTAACCAGTTTGCAGATATGACTTTTGCCCAAGGTTGAAGCACTCAAGATATAGAATAGTATTCAGTGGTCAAAAAGTGTATCATCAGAATTAAAAATATGTCATTATATATATATATATATATATATATATATATATATATATATATATATATATATATATATATATATATATATATATATATATATATATATATATATATATATATATATATATATATATATATATATATATATATATATATTACAAACTTTAACGTTGTCACATTTCTTTTATTTTTATTATTATTAATCTATTGCCTTTACAAAAGACTTTCTAAAATGTTCAAATTCT
>SEYY01000922.1:194724-197224 GCA_009176605.1 Armadillidium nasatum
AGAAGAACAAAGCGCGATATTCTTATTGTCGATGGAACAACTTTAGCGGTAAGTAGAGATAAGAATATTGTGAACTAAGAAAAAACAAGAACAAAAAAAAAATATTTTGGATATAATTACTTAAAAAAAAAAAAAAAAAAAAAAATAATTACTTATTTAAAAAAAAAAAACAAAAAAAAAAAACATTATTTTGGATATAATTGCTAATTTAAAAAAAAAAAATCATTATTCTGGATAAAATTACTTTAAAAAAAAAATTTTTTTTTTTTTGGATATAATTACTTATTTTTTTTAATATCTTTAAATTTGTTACTTGCAATTCTCTTCAAAAGTGCAAGTAGATAGAGGCTTTAGCCTTAAAGATGAATGAAACTTTGTTTTATCTTTAAACGAGATACAGTTTTTATTTTTACATTTTAGTCTATATCGTGAACTTACAAGGAAAAGGTATTAAGGCCCTCCAAAAAAGTGCTCTCGATACAAATCAATTTTAAAGTTTGAAAACATTCTGTGTGTAATGGACTTAAAAATCTGTGACAATTTCGTTTTGCCTATGCATAGAGCACAATTTGTTGTACTCTCTGTGTGTAATGGACATAAGAATTTGTGACGATTTCATTGCTTAGGAACTGTAAAGGGTAGGACTTAATCCCTTTCCCATATGCATAGAGTTCAATTTGTTGTACTTGCTACTATTAACAACTCATTTTTTTGTATTTTTGGACATAATACCTTTTCATTGTAAGCACACAATATTTCCATCCTTTTAAGCTTCTTATTAACTCATAAGAAGCTCCTGAATGTCATGAATGTATATAATGAGCGCTTCCTTAATCTTTAGTCATTCTTCCTTTTTTTTTTCTCGTATTCTTTCTGACTCAATATTGAAATACTCTTTGGTCAACTTTCTATTTTTTACGCTCTTCAAAACATTCAGTATTTTTGCGTTATAAGCTTTGTGATAAATATTTAAATTTCTCTATTATTCTTTTTAAGGTACACTCAAAAATACTCATCGTTAAATAATATTTTCAAGGTTATTAGAAATTGAAGACCTACTGATGATTAGGTAATTGCTTTTTCTGAAATATATTTTGATTTCATTGTAATTGTTTTTTTTTAACTCAGAGTTTTATTCTTAACGCATTTTACAATACTTTCATCAAAGATTGAACGAGACTCGTAGAAAATCGACTATAGTCGGTTGAGGCTATTTTATTTTGTCTGCCTGGAAGACCTTAGTTGGTGAGGTTCTCTCTAAGAAAAAAAAAATAAAAGTTAAAGCAAACTTTCATCAAAGATTTTAGTTTAACTATTTTATTTATTTCATTGTTTTTTTTTATGCATATATGTAAGCATAGTTAGAATATATCTTTCTTATGTCGTTATGAGTTTTATACAATTTGAAAACTGGCAAATGCTAGAAAATCTTCCCATCAACTTTTGTTTTCTCCGACTTCTCATTCTCTATTTGTGTGTGTGTGAATGTTTGTGTAATAATATCCGGCAACTTAGCAGTCTTTATTATTTTTTTTTTTTTTTTGTTTCTTTTCTCTTTAAAAAACCTTTTGAACAGGACATATGCGTGAGTGTATTCCCATTTATATAATCTTCAAATATTTGCTTACTTTCATTTACAATTCATAATTAGTGTTATATATATATATATATATATATATATATATATATATATATATATATATATATATATATATATATATATATATATATATATATATATATATACTCCTAACATTACAGATAAAATGGCTGATAACATTTCCCTTAAATGGTGTTACTGCCATCAGAACGGTCCTCCAAATAACTCATTTAATCCCAGTTCCTCTGAAAAGAATCTATCCTGAAAATCGTGATAAACCACCCTTAAACTTCACTACGTTGGATTCTTTCCTGAAAAATAGCGATCTTGCTCAGTATTTTAATCAACTACGAAGATATTCTATTCAGGAAGATGAAGACACCAATTTAGAAAGCATTGACACTTTTGAAGGAAGATCTTACAATCTGTTGAGGAACATGAATGTTGATTTTGAGACCTTTAAGAATGATTACTACGTCGGAAAAATGTCTGAGGATGAAAAGCAACATCTGACGGAGTTTTTGAGTCATCTCGATGCAATGAGGAGAGAAAATACAAGAAAAAAGTTCGAGAAATCTATTATTTACAAGGATATTATTACACTGTTTGAAAAGTACGTAACATTATGTTTTTCCATTAAGATATTAAGTATTAAGTCCTCAGGTATAGGATTTATATATAAATAAAAACTAATTTTTTAGAAGCATATAAAATGTAACTTCTTTAGAACATCCTTTAGAACGATTTTTTAAGAAGCTTTAGAAGCATATAAAATGTAAGTTCTTTCAAAACTAAAAGCAACAGCAAAGCCTATCTATATGTACAATTCAAGACACTATTTTTACAGAAATATATTTTAATTCACTTCTTTTTAATAATAAATAATACACGATTCTTATT
>SEYY01000922.1:224724-227224 GCA_009176605.1 Armadillidium nasatum
GCTCTGAACAATCATCATTTTCAATTGCAACGAGACTACCTTTGAAATCGATTAGCTATTTATTGCTTTTTTACAGAATGCTTTTTGGAATTTGTATAAAAACTGTATCAGCATTCATTTATTTATTTATTAGTCTCAATCTGGTCACCTTGAAAGAATGGTTCAGATTCTGACTGCAAGAGTAAGTGAATAATACTTTTCTTTTTTTTTTTTTGTCAGCGCCAAGATGAAAAACTCTTTTTCAGTTTGGAATGAAAAAAACACGTACTCACTTCTTGATCTAATTCCGAGGAATTAAGATATTTCACTTCTTATATTGATACAGCAGGATTAAGATATTCTTCCTTGTTGTCTATGAAGAATAGTTTGCCTTGTAGACGTAATTTATCTAGTAAACCCGTATGTTAAAGACTAATTGTACAGTGCTTAAAGTCGTGATTTTCATCTAAGTGCCTACTAGAACTGTTAAGTTATGTCCTTTATCAGAGGAAATAAAGATGATATATTTCGTGTCCAACCTGATTTGAACCTTTGTTATATTTCTCAACTTTTGTCTTTCCTTTCCTTTTCTCTGAGCGAGGAAGATACTTGAAACTGAAGACTATAAAAATCATCTTTATTCTTCAGACCATCGTGATGGGAAATGGAGAGGGAATTGAAAATTCGAAATTGTTTCAATACATCCTATACCATTTTGGACGCTACACTAAAGAAGAAACCATTTTCTATTAGTGAAGGAGAAGTTTTCTCCAATCAACTGATCCATCGAATATTAATCTTTTAAGCTTAAATTATTATAATTACAATTATTATTATTATTATTATTATTATTATTATTATTATTATTATTATTATTATTATTATTATTATTATTATTATTATTATTATTATTATTATTATTATTATTATTATTATTATTTATTATTATTATTGTTATTATTAATTATTATTATTATTATTATTATTATTATTATTATTATTATTATTATTATTATTATTATTATTATTATTATTATTATTTAAATATTACGGGGTGTAGAGGCAGAATTTACATATTTTTATTTTACATTGCCTTTTGTGAGGATTAGCATTGACAAATCCTTTAATTTTCATTATTGTTGTGTGCAGTACTTTTTAGAAAGTGTGTGTGTGTGTGTATAAATATTTAAAACAAACACGCTACGCTACAATATCATTTATTTTCGTTCAAAGATAAAACAAAAAAAATATATACTATATAAATTTATATATATATATATATATATATATATATATATATATATATATATATATATATATATATATATAATATATATATATATATATATATATATATATATATATATATATATTATATATATATATATATATATATATATATATATATATATATATATATATATATATATATATATATATATATATATATATATATATATATATATATATATATATATATATATATATATTATATATTTTTACAAAATCTTTAGGTATTTATTTATTTTTATCACATTATCATTTATAAGTTTGTTGAGAGGCAACAAAGCTGTTTCTTCTTCTAAATTTTCTTCTGTACAATTCCGTTCATGTGGACAGTCATGGTTATTGAAATGACCTAAATAGGCCAAACTTCGAGGAACCGTTCGCAATTTGTAAGGGGAAGCTGCCAAGTATTAAATGAACTTTAAATATTTCGTTAATTATTTTATTTTATTTTATTTTATCATTTTATTATGGAGGTAGAATGCGAGGAAGAGAAAAAAGATTGAAGTTTTCGAAATGAAGAGTTTGAGGGTTGTGTGTGGTGTAGGTAGAAGGGATAGAGTCAGGAATGTTAGAATAAGGGAGAAATGAGCTTGGAGAAGGAGTGTGGTTGGGAGAGATGAACAGAACATGTTGAAGTGGTTTGGGCATGTTTGTAGGATGAATGAGGAAAGACAGGCAAAAAAGGTCTTTATATCAGAAGTGGAGAGAGGTAAACGTAGGAGGAGACCGAGGGGAGGTTGGATGAGTTGTGTCAAGTAATTATTGATTGACAGAGGGATGAGCTGGGAGTAGGGTGTGCGGTTGACGGAGGGTAGGAGTGAGTAGAAATGATTGATGAGGGGTGAAGGGCTGGGGAATGGATGTAGCCTGCAGTAGACACCATCCCACGATTGTGGGAAAGAGCGTGAGAGTAAAAAGTAAAAAAAATCATAATTATTATTATTAGTAATAGTAAAATTAGTTACAATAGTAGTTTCAATAATAGTAATTATAGCAGTAGTAGTAATAGTATTTTTATTATCATTATAAATGTTAGTAGTAGTGGCCTCTGTAATAATGACTTACTATATTCTGAATTTGGTATTGTTAGTGGTATATGAATATTCATCCAAGCCAATTGTCTGGTATCGTAAATGGTTTTACCATTCGTTTCATATACCAAATGGTCTTTAGCAGTTAGTCTGGTTCTGGTGTTATGCTTCAATACATAAAATTTGTCTGAGAAATTCCT
>SEYY01000922.1:232224-242224 GCA_009176605.1 Armadillidium nasatum
CATCCTTTTTCTATCAAAATCTCCACCCCAGACTTAACCGCTATTCTCAATCTTGTATGCTTACTACCGGAACTGGAATACGTTCCCTTTATATATTTTCCCAACTTCCTATGACTTACACAGTACACACCTTCAAACGCCTTGCATCGAGACATGTCGGCTATTAACCGGCTACAATTCTGACAATCTCTCTAACTCTGGTTGAATTTGGTAGGCCTCTGGACTCTTCCCACCAGAGGATATATATATATATATATATATATATATATATATATATATATATATATATATATATATATATATATATATATATATATATATATATATATATATATATATATATATATATATATATATATATATATATATAATAATATAATAATAATAATAATAATTAATATTATTATTATTATTATTATTATATTATTATTATTATTATTATTATTATTATTATTATTTATTATCATTATTATTATTATTATTATTATTATTATTATTATTATTATTATTATTATTATTATTATTATTATTATTATTATTATTATTAAGAATTATAACCTTAAGAATATTTGAAGGCATCTTGCAACGTTGCTTCACGACGGATATTGCAAGGGGGGCAACAACATTCGAATTATTTTGAATCATCGGAACTTTGCAACTGATTGCCACAGGATGCAGGAGGTTACTTGAGAAAGGAATATAACTTAAGATACCTGCGCATATCATTATTATTATTATTATTATTATTATTATTATTATTATTATTATTATTATTATTATTGTTATTTTATTATTATTATTATTATTATTATTATTATTATTATTATTATTATTATTATTATTATTATTATTATTATTATTATTATTATTATCTTATTAATATTATTCCGTTCACTTTTTTCTTTCATTTGTTTTTTATAAGACTTTTGGTCAAACCTATATTAAGTTGCTTCACCAAATGTATTTATATATATATTTGTTTAAATAAAAGTCAATGAATTTTATATTTTTAAATTTTATATATTAAATTTTTTTTTTTTTTTTTTTAAATTTACAATAATAATAAATAAATAAATAAATAAAATAAATAAATAATAATAATAATAATAATAATAATAATAATAATAATAATAATAATAATAATAATAATAATATATAATAAATAAATAAATAATAATAATAATAATAATAATAATAATAATAATAATAATAATAATAATAATAATAACAAGCCCATAAGCGTATCCCGTAGGGATACGAATATGAGCTTGTTATTATTATTATTATTATTATTATTTAGGAAATTAATATAACAAAATAATAAACAAAATGCATTTACCTTCTAAATTTCTAAATCCTTCCTTGTGTTTAGAAGATAATCTTTTTTAAATATTATTCTTGAAAAGCGTTTCACAACCCTTTAAAGCCTCGCGCACCCCCCACCCCCCAAAAAGCTAAAGCATAAGGTCAATATCCTCACAACCCCTTAATTATATCTCATACCTGGCAGATGTTAAATGCAAAAGTGCAGAAAGAGGTTTTTATTGCACGGTTGATTAATGAATTTTACGACTAGCAGGTGTCAAATTCTAAATTATAGTCTGAGATATTTATCGTATAGTTGATTAGTAAATTAAAAATATTCAAGACAGTTATTTTATGAAAATAAATAGTTTAGGTCAAGTTCTTTATTATTAAAAAGGAAGAATTTTAAACTATGTAAACAAAGATTTTGAAAGGATATTGGAAAGGTCTTTTTGAACATTAAGGATTTTATGCTTTGAGACTCAAAGTGACCCTGTGAATGTAATCACGACCCTTTTGTGGGTCACGACCCTACTGTGGGTCGCTACTCACAGACTGAGAAACTCTGTTCTAGAGAAAAATTCCCATATAAAATTAAAAAAAAACCTATTGATATTTACATTATAATCACAAATATAAATTTATTATTATTATTATTATTATTATTATTATTATATATATATATATTATATATATATATATATATATATATATATATATAATATATATATATATATATATATATATATATATATATATATATATATATATATATTATATATATATATATATATATTATATATATATATATATATATATATTAATATATTATATATATATATATAATATATATATATATATATATATATATATATATATATATATATATATATAATATATATATATATATATATATATATATATATATATATATATATATATATATATATATATAATATATATAAAACTTACTTATCTCCTGGTTGGAATCATTACTGGATTCTCTTCGATGCTGAACCACATTTGGCCAGAATATATTTTTCCAAAAAAGTCGGTTCCGTGTCACCGTCATACATTGAAAAAACAATGAACAACATATATATGCTATATATATATATATATATATTATATATATATATATATATATATATATATATATATATATATATATATATATATATATATATATATATATATATATATATATATATATATATATATATATATATATATATATATATATATATATATATATATATATATTATATATAAATATTAATTATTATTATTATTTTATTATTATTATTATTATTATTATTATTATTATTATTATTATTATTATTATTATTATTATTATTATTATTATTATTATTATTATTATTATTATTATTTCAATGATTTTAATCTCTGTATAATTATCAGTTTTATAAATTGCACAAAACATTTAAACTACAGGCCGTATCAAAATTTTTTTAAAAAGTATCGATCCATCACCAAATGCGTTTTCAGAAAATTTTTTCCTTTCAAAACCTCTACAAATACGTGTGGCCTCGAACTCTATTTTTCGGATCCTGATTTGTAAGGATTACTTACCTAAACCAGATTCAAGTCTCGGGTCAAAATGAGCTGAATACAAAAGAAACTTGGGAGAGAATTTCCAAGACTCTTGATAAACAAAGCTATTCCATCGAATACTAAAAAATAAAGGATTTATTATTATTATTATTATTATTATTATTATTATTATTATTATTATTATTATTATTATTATTATTATTATTATTATTATTATTATTATTATATTATTATTATTTATATTATTATATATATAATATATATATATATATATATATATATATTATATATATATATATATATATATATATATATATAATATATATATATATATATATATATATATATATATATATATATATATATATATATATATATATATATATTATATATATATATATATATATATATATATATATATATATATATATATATATATATATAATATATATATATATATATATATAATATATATATATATATATATATATATATATATATATATAATATATATATATATATATATTATATATATTATATATATTATTAGTATATATATCTTTTGTAATAGTATTTTAAAATTCGAATTTTAATCTCTTAAAATATTTATTTTACTTAAAGAAATATAATCAACTTTTATTTTATCAAATTTTGTAACAAAACTCTGATATAATATCATAAAGATTCTCCCTCCCCCCTATTTTGGGGATATATTTTACATCTACTCCTTTTCGAAAAACACATCACTTGTTTTCGATCACCGATTAGCACCAGAGGTATTATTTTGGTTTTATTTTTTTTTTATTGAGTACACATTTTAAATTATTTTATTTTTATAAATTTTCATTTTCATTTCGAGATTCCACTAAATTTTAATCATTTATTTTTTTTATTTATAAAATTATCTCCGTACTGGTTTTATTATTATTATTATTATTATTATTATTATTATTATTATTATTATTATTATTATTATTATTATTATTATTATTATTATTATTATTATTATTATTATTATTACTGGGATTTATCTCTCTCTCCTCGTTGTTATAATATCGGTCTGTTTTGGTTTCTCTCTCTCTCTCTCTCTCTCTCTCTCTCTCTCTCTCTCTCTCTCTCTCTCTCTCTCTCTCTCTCTCTCTCTCTCTCTCTCTCTCTCTCCTGTTAACAAATATTATGATTAATTTTTTTGATAGGGTAATTATTATTGTAGTTTTTTAACAATATTTTATTATTGGTTATTATTATTGGTAGCATTTTTTTCTTTCATCATATTGCTAATATTTCATCCTCTTATAGCATAATCAAAAATACTTTTATCGTAGTCATTCTTATTTTATTTTATTTAATGTAACGTTGGTAGGATTTTATCATTTTATTTTATTACGATATTGTTTTCCATTCATATTAAATAATCAGATGTTTCATTAATGTTAATTTTGCCTTTTACCATTTTTTTTCATTTAATTAATTATGATTATAATTTTAGGCTTATAGAATGGAGTTTGAATAATAAATTATGAATAGAAGAAGAGTCTTCTTTATAACCCCAAAACCAGAAGAATCTTCATATATATATATATATATATATATATATATATATATATATATATATATATATATATATATATATATATATATATATTATATATATATATATATATATATATATATATATATATATATATATATATATATATATATATAATGGGTTGTGTAGACATTATTTCTGAAATGTAATATTCTTAACTTAAATTGTTGAATGTACTAAGAACTGTGATACTGGTAGCATTGAAAAGACTTGTCTTTTGTTGGGTTTTGGTATTTCGGCTTTCTTCTCCTTCATCTTAGATAAACTGGATTTAGAGAGGACTTTGATGGGTCAGTCCTTAATAATCTATGATTTTTTAATGTTTCTTATATATATATATATAATATATATATATATATATATATATATATATATATATATATATATATATATATATATATATATATATATATATATATATATATATATATATATATATATATATATATATATATATATATATTATATTATATAGCACGCGCTTTCCTGAGAACCAATATGACGAATATTGAGAAATGACGTCACTACTGAGCAGTAAGCTGATTGGTCTTAAAATTTTCCGGGCTCTAAGAAGAGAAGGCAATTTGTCTTCCGGCACTCAAAACGGATTTGGTTGCTGCGTCTCGTGTCTCCTTGCACCTCAAGAAAAACTTCTTGGAAGGAACAATGGGATGTCTCCGACCTCTAGAAACCCTCTTTCTCCCCCCTAAAAAGCTCCGCTTACCAAAACCTTTCTGTAAAAAGTGTGAGAAACTCTGAAATTCAGGGGGTGGATAGTATCCCCCTAGGACCCCACAACTTGGAGGCTATTCTACCAAAATAATCTCATGGAAAAAGCGTAAATTACGGCAAATGCTCAAAATGGAGTCAAGAAAGAGGTGAAGAAAAATGGGGTGCTGGACTACGCCACCACCACTATAGTGGAGTTTATGAGAGAGGAAAAGGGAGAACATCTCTCCGAAGTGGGATTGAACCCTCAAAAAGGGGATCGGGAAAATGGATGAAAAAATGGGGTGCTATGGCAACGCAACTCACTCCTAAGGGGGGGGGGCGAATGAGGGTGAAGGGGAGGAGGAAGGGAGAGGGAGTATATCCATCCTGCTGGGGTTGAATCATCAAAAAGGGTCAGGAAACAGCAGGAAAAAAAGGGGGGAGGAGTCCACAGCTCAGAATGGGGTTGAACCCTTAAAAAATGGGTCAGGAAAGGGCTTTAGGTTACAACATTGCAGAAAATGGTCTCACGAAAGAGCGTGAGGTCGGCCTGGTCGAGTTAGATTTGCAACTGCAAATCAAAGGCCGACATGCCATTTTGGGCCCCCAAAAACGCCATCCATGCTACTCACTTCTATTTCATTAAACTCTCTGCCATCATCTGTTTTTAATACTTCATATAATCTTCCTCTCTTTAAAACTCCCGTTTGAACTCACCTGAGAGATATACGCTAGACCTGAGCATAGGTGAGTTTTCTCTTATTTTATATTTCTACCCCCTCCCATTAAAGGGAATAGCCCCTTAGTGGTGATAAACTGTGATATATATATATATATATATATATATATATATATATATATATATATATATATATATATTATATAATATTATATATATATATATATATATATATATATATATATATATATATATATATATATATATATATATATATATATATATATATATTATATATATATATATATATATATATATATATATATATATATATATATATATATATAAATACTTAGTAATGTCAGGATTAATGAAGATAAGTAGCTTTCATTGACTAAAAATGTTGGTAAATTCGGATGCCTTTTGATAACCTTCCTATCAAAATCTTCGTTTGACTTTGGACATTTTCTCACTTCGAACGTTTTTCGACATATGTAATAAAGAGGTTCTTTCTCTAAGATATAGATATATAATATATATATATATATATATATATATATATATATATATATATATATATATATATATATATATATATAATATAATATATATATATATATATATATATATATATATTATATATTTATTAATAATATTATTTCTATAAATCAGCTTACACTAAAACTCAAATGACGAACGATTCTCTCTCTCTCTTTTTCATTCCAAAATAATTAAACTTAATCTTTACAAGTACCTCGAAATAGAAACATGATATTTAAGGGAAAAAAAAAAAAAAACTAATAAAATAGTAATAATAATAATATAATAATAATAATATAATAAATAATAATAAATATAATAAATAATAATAAAATAATAATAATAAATAATAATAATAATAATAATAATAATAATAATAATAATAATAATAATAATATAATGAATAATATAATTAAATTTTTAAAATAATAAAATTTTAAATTTTTTAATTTTTTTTTTAAAAAATTAATATAATAATATAATAAAAAAATAATAATATATAATAATAATAATAAATAATAATAATAATAATAATAATAAAATAATAATAATAATAATAATAAATATTAAATATAATTAATAATAATATAATAAATACAATAATAATAATAATAATGATAATACTAATAATAATATTATTATTATTATTATTATTATTATTATTATTATTATTATTATTATTATTATTATTATTATTATTATTATAAAAACAATAATAATCGAACTCTGTTCCACCTCTTTCAAGTTCTTTCCCGTCATTTTTGACAGAGATTTCACGCAAAACAAGAACTTCTTTGTCAACATTCTCAACGAGTATTACCGTCGATAACTTAAAGACAGTCACGATGAACAGAAACGAAACAAAAATTTTAATATCAACATTGGTAAAATATTCCTTAATAAACATTAGTAATTTATCTTTAAAAAAAAAAAAAAAAAAAAAAAAAAAAAAAAAAAAACAATAATTAAAAAAAAAATAAATAAATAAAAAAACACACACAACAGCAAAATATAAATCATAAAATAAAATTAGTTGAAGACAATTTCTTAAAACAAAATGAAAATAAAAATGTTTTTCGTTAACATTTTTCCTTTTTCAATTTAAATCGAGTTTATTTCAAAATTTTCCTCAAACTGTTCTGAGAAAAGTTATTTCTAAATTATTTTTTCATTTTTCCTTGTATTTAGTTTATAGATTGTTAATATATTTTATTGTTATTGCTGCAATAATTATTACTAACCTTCCTTGATTATTATATTTCATATAATATATATATATATATATATATATATATATATATATATATATATATATATATATATATATATATATATATATATATATATTATATATATATATATATAACCACTGATCTTTCCCGTACTTCAAATTGGGGCAGAGAAACCATGGTTGTTTTCAATGCCTCAAAAACTCAGTTCCTCTCTCCACTCGACACAATCTTCCACACAACTATGATATATTCTTCGAAAACACACAACTCAAACCTTCATCTGTCCTTAATATTCTTGGTGTTTCTTTTTCTCATGATCTTTCTTGGAAAGATCACATTACCTCTCTTTCTAAACAAGCTTCTAAGAGGTTGTGTTCTGAGGCGCCTTCAGTATTTCTTCACACCACCCCAGTTGCTTGCTCTGTATTGGTTTGTTGTTCGCCCTTGTATGGAGTATGCGTCACACATCTGGAGTGGTTCCACTCATACAGCTATCCTTGCAAAGAAGGTGGAGTCTAGGGCTTTTCGACTTATCAACTCTCCTTCTTTCACTTATTCTCTTCAATCTCTTTCTGCCCTTCGAACTGTTGCGTCACTCTCTCTATACTATCGCTATTACAATGGACACTGCTCTTCTGAACTCTCTCGTCGCATATCTCCTCTACTCATAAACTTCATTAGAGTCTAAACACTTTTGCAATCTATGTTTCCATCTGTATAGTCATTTAATGTAAAATTGATGTGGCTGCCACGTCTGGGGCTATGTGAACCCACATGCTGTTACTGTTCGACATCACCAACAACGGTTTTAAGTGAACATCTTGGATGGAATTGTTGGCCGACATTTGCTGTTACCTGAAATCCTGCCAGTAAGGTTAACGAGTTGCGTACCTACAGTTCCTGCAGACCGTACTTCCGGACCTAATGAACAACGTACCACTTGCAATGCGGCGTCAACAGTGGTTCCAACATAATGGCGCCCCAGCACACTTCTGTATTGATCTGGGGTGCAGCTAACCGTCGACTTTGCGGAGCATTTAATCGTGAGTGCAGGACCTGTTGTGTGACCACCGTCAATCGACCTGACGCCCCTTGACTTTTATCTTTTGAAGCATGTCAAAAGTATGGTATGTGAAACTCCAGTTACCTCTAGAATCAGCTGATTGCCCTTATCAATGATGCGTTTCACCACATCACATAGAATCTTGCAATGCTCGACAGAGTTGGACGGTCTTTGCTGCGACGATATCAAAGGCATGTAATGAAGTGAAGGGTAGAATGTTTGAACACACATTGTAATGTAAAACATGCCTTCTATTCCATTTCCTAACCGTACGGGCGAGCACACGGACCCATGCACATAACTCTGAGACGAAGGGTTGGGGGGGTATATGTACCTTATCTGACCTACAAGTTTGTAGGTGAAGTCCTGTAGGGCTTTTCGTCTCATCAACTCTCCTGCTCTTTCTAACTCTCTCTAGATAATCTCTTTCTGCCCGTCGAATTGTTGCGTCACTCTCTCTTTACTATCGCTATTACAATGGACACTCCTCTTCTGAACTTTCTCGTTGCATACCTTCTCCATTGAGAAGAGCTCGTGCGACGCTCCTTTCTACACAGTCTCATCCTTTCTCTGTCCAACTCTCTGACTCCAGACTTAACCCCTATGCTCAATCTTACATATACTCTACAGGTAAAGTCTGGGACACACTCCCTTTATCTGTTTTCCAACTTCCTTTGACTTGCTTTCAAACGCCGTGTATCTGGATATGTCAGCCACCATCGAACAGGATAGATTTTTCCCAACTCCGGTGGAATTTGGTAAGCCTCCGGACCTTTGCCCACCAGAGGACTATATATATATATATATATATATATATATATATATATATATATATAATATATATATATATATATATATATATATATATATATATATATATATATATATATATATATATATATAATATATATATATATATATATATATATATATATATATATATTATATATATATATATATATATATATATATATATATATATATATATATATATATATATATATATATATTATATATATATATATATATATTACAAGGAAAAACAAAGTATGACTGCAAATTCTACAACTTCTACAACAAAATTTCCTTGCTCAAAATTCGATCTCGAGGAAAACGTTTTGGAAACAGAAGAGTATATTGAGATAATATGATTCGAGGAACTAGGAGTTGGAGATAGTTTATAAAAATACGGAGAATAGTTAGAGGTTAAGAACAGGTTTATTTTGTTGAGTTTGTCTTAAAGACGAGTAAGGAATTCACTATATGTCACAAGACTATAGTGAAAATGGAAGACTAGTTCACAA
>SEYY01000922.1:247224-257224 GCA_009176605.1 Armadillidium nasatum
GACTAGACAGTGACCCCATCAATGCCCACCTGGAATTGGCCATATAGAAGTTTAGCCCCAGAGACATAAAGCTCAAGATTATCAACACATTTGGAACAACGAAATGAAGCTGGGATGTTTGTTACTATTTCGTTGTATTAGAATAATAATAATATAATAATAATAATAATAATAATAATAATAATAATAATAATAATAATAATAATAATAATAATAATAATAATAATAATAAACACAATAAAATAAATTTAAAAAATAATCAAATTCAATATAAATATTTTTAAAAAAAAAATTTTTTAAAATTTTAATTAATAATGAAAATTTAATAAAAGAATAATTTAAAAAAAAAAATAATTTTAATTAAAAAATTTAAATTAAAAAAAATAAAATATTAAAATATTAATAATAAATAAAATAAAAAATAAATAAATAAATAAAACTAAAAAAAAAAAATTAAAACAATTTAAAAATTTAAAATATAAATTTAAAAAAAAATAAAACAAAGGAAACAGTTTCATTTGAACTTATTTTTTGAGCTCCACATACAATTTAATATATATTACCCTACTTTTTTTTTTTTTATAACCAAAGTGTTCGATTGTTTCAAATCTCAAATGTCTTTCAAATTGACCATATTATTAAAAGATCCCTTGTTTTTTTTCCAGTATTTCTTGATTACCATAAATTTAACCCTGATCGATTAAATCCATACGTTCTCAGCTGTCTAGTTCCGGAACCTGAAAAAGGAGCCACATCTTTCCCGGTTGCAGTTTCCATTACTAAAGAACCTTGTGAAAGATCAACTAATCTTCTCAAGGTAAAGTTTGTTCTTTTGTTAGACCTAAGGCTAAAAGTAGTTTAAATTAAGTATTCATTTACTTACATGCTTATACTGTCTTATTAATTTTCTATCATTTTTTTTTTATAGATTTTACGTCAACGTTAGTAAAATAAAAGTTTATGTATAGAATTATTTATGCAAGATGAGTATGAAAATATTTTTGTTCAAACAAAAATTTTCAAATTCATGGCTCTCAGAGAACAAAAAGCTAACAAATAAAAATTACTTTTAAAACTATTTAAAGAACACTTTTTAGCTCTATTACCTTACCAAACACTAAATACTGTCTGTTTTTAAAATTGAATCGTGATTTTTGTAAAGGAAAGAGAGTATCCAATATTTACATCGATTTATAATTATCTGTTTTAATCTGCAATTTGAGTGAAAATTAGACATGAGCTTGCAAAATATGAAGGAGAGAGTTCAAAGACGGGGAGTTTACAAAGGAGCTACGCATTTCGAACCCTTCAGAAAGCCCTTGAATGCGTCAAACATCAAAACATATGATTCCTCCATAGTTTCTGAGGGCATCTGCAGAACATAAACCTCTTTGAAAGGAAAGTAAATCATCAGTTGATCTTAAGTATTGAAAGTCAAACCGTTGACCTGAGAAAACGGAATGGAATCTAGATGATGTAGGATTTGAGAATTAGGGATTGATTCAAAGATCTTAAACAGAATAAATGTGAGAACTAAAGGACAATAGTGAGAAGATTCAGAACTCTTACCCTTATTTGGAATGGATTAGACATACACAATCATTCATCAATAAGAAAAAGTGTTCTATTAAGGTATAAAGTGTAGAGTTGAACTAGGACAAGCACATGCTCAGTGAAGCACTTTCAAATATGAGGAGAAATGCCAATCTGGCTATTACTCTTTCTGACATTCATTGTTATTTGGATCCCATGCACATGATCATATGCAATTTTAAGAAAAGACATGCTACACTTAAGATACAGAGTAAGATGAAAACTTCATCCAGGGTAGCATTAAATAAAAAGAAGGGACCGAAGAGATTAGCTTTTTCAGTAGAAAGGTTTGCTGAGACAGAAATTCTTATATGAAGGAGAGCAAAGTTGAATGTGAACTTCAATTTAGTGAAAATCACTTAGTCAGTTGCATAATATCCCTGTAATGATTCCGTTCTGAATGAATATTAGCAAAATTTATAGGATAAAGAAAGTTTTGTTAATTCCCGATAAGTATTTCTCTTTTCTGAATGGTATGAGAAAAAATATCAAATCCTGGATTTTGAAGAGAAAAGGATTAAGTCCAGGAGGAAGTAAACTTGATAATTCCTTTCTGTAATTGCAGCATTTAAATTTTAAACATATTCTGAAGCGTTCTCATTTACAAAGGAGAAGTAATTCAAAGATTAGTTGTAGTATAAATTACCTTCCTCCCCTCATTTAGCCATTTTAAAATGACAAAAATTACTTTTATTGCGATTGGGAGCTGCTGGGGATAAAAGATAAGTAAAGACTACAAGATTGTCGTCAGAGCTCCCGATGGGATGGAAAATGTCACATTTTTAATAAGTTGTGATGAAACTCAAGAATGATATATATATACTATTATATATATATATATATATATATATATATATATATATATATATATATATATATATATATATATATATATATATATATATATATATATATATATATATATATATATATATATATATATATATATATATATATATATATATATATATATATATATATATATATGTGTGTGTGTGTGTGTGTGTGTGTGTATGCAGTATCCTAAAATATTTTTTCCTTTTCTTTTCATTTATGATTAAGGATATTCTATTTGTCTTTTCGTCTCCAATCCAACCCATGTGTTGACGATTAAATTTTTCAATATTCCTTTCAACTTGAAGACACAACTCAAGATCAATCAACCTATGATCTTTCACGTATCACTAGTTGGGGCAATAAAAATATAATCTTCCACACAATAATATTCTTTGAAAACACAACTTAAAGTTTTGTGTCTTTAATATTCTTGGAATTTCCTCTTCTGTGATTTCTCTTCTGTAGATTACTTTATCTCTCTTTGAAATTATGAACTATGAGACTCCCTCTGAACTTCTTCATGCCATCCCATATGCTATCTCGATATAGGGTATTGTTTGCCTTTGTATAGCATACACTGGTATTTTGGGGTAATTTCACAAAGGCGAAATCTTAGGCTATTCAATCTAACAACTCCTCTGCATTCACTGACTCTTTCCAGTCTCTTTTTGGCTGTAGACATGACACATTACAATACTTAAACTTTGGCTTTTTAAATGGATGTTCTTTTAAACTCTCTAGTAGTATAATTATTACTTGGAGGACAGCTCTTATAACTCGTCTTTCCACACAATCTCTTCAATTCACAACCCATAACTATGATACTCTACCCTCATTCTTAAATATATTCTACTGATTAGGTCTGAAATACTTTCATATTTGCTTCACCACTTTCTTTGACTTACTCTACACATTTTCATACACCGTGCATCGGGTAATGTCAGCTATTAATCTGCTTAATAAGCTGACTTTTTACCAACTCTGCTTAGGCATTTGGACTTTTCTCTCCAGAATATATATATATATATATATATATATATATATATATATTGAATATATATATATATATATATATATATATATATATATATATATATATATATATATATATATATATATATATATATATATATATATATATATATATATATATATATATATATATATATATATATATATATATATATATATATATATATATATATATATATATATATATATATATATATATATATATATATATATATATATATATATATATATATATATATATATATATATATATATATATATATATATATATATATATATATATATATATAGGTATCATCATCTCCAATCAAGAAAAAAGAAAATACATTAAAGTAAGTTTACGGCACTTAATGTTTAATTTTTGTAATTAGGAAAATTTAAAAATAAAATAGAAGAGAGAGAGAGAGAGAGAGAGAGAGAGAGAGAGAGAGAGAGAGAGAGAGAGAGAGAGAGAGAGAGAGAGAGAGAGAGAGAGAGAGAGAGAGAGAGAGAGAGAGAGAGAGAGAGAGAGAGAGTATTTAGCAATAATTTTAAAAGATTTTGGAGAAATCGCTGTCTAACATGAACGACAGTGAGGGCTAAGATTATTATTATTAATTTATTATTATTATTATTATTATTATTATTATTATTATTATTATTATTATTATTATTATTATTATTATTATTATTATTATTATTATTATTATTATTATTATTATTCAACTCTTACTAACAATTAAGGAATTAGCCCAATTCTAGAAAATGATTTAATAATAATTAAAAAAAAAGAACTCAGACCTCATGTGGAAAAAATATCTTTTGTTTCTTCAGACTTAAGATTTTGAATAATTAAAATTTAATTTAACATGAAAAATTGAAGATGCAGAAAGATAGTATAATGAGCAAGAGTTGTTGGAAATAATGATGTACCGTATAGATTAATTCTGGAGGAGCAAATCTCCAATAAAAAATACTCATTTCCGAAAATTTTCATACCTTTTCATGAACAATTCTTGAAGAGGAAATTTTCCAAAAATGTTCATTCTTCTTTGCTGAGAACTTTCATCCTTTTACATAGAACAATTTTGAAGGTGAAAATCTCCCAAAAATATTCGTATTTCTCTTACGAAAACTTTCATCTTTTTTCTCTAAGAATTTTTCTATACGTGCATTAATATTCTTGTCAATCTTCCCTAAAATGGCCTCCTAAATTAATGTTGCAGTAGGCAAGTCTTATGAAACATTACATATAGTCGAACAGATTTGTGTTGCTTTTTTGATATAAGAAAGTTGAGTTTAAATATTTGTACTTATTTAGAGATTGAATCTCGTAAGAGCTATTTTGGAATGTCAAAGAGGAAGATTTTCTATCATGGAGAGGGTCTTATGATTCAATAATTCTTCGACCATCTACTATTATAATATAAAAGATTTTTTTGTGCTATTTCCAATGAAGAAAGGTTTGGGAACATGATGAAGAAATTCAGTTTTTCTTCTGTTATAATTTAAAAATTTGAAGTTGTTCCTTTTTCCTCTTCCCATTTTCAGAGACCATCGTATCGTTATGGTCATCTCTCTTGCATTACAATGTTAATTTCCACTGTTTGTTCATAAAACCAATTCTCTGTTAAATTAAATATAAAAAGAGATATCTATTAAAGTTGTTGTTGTCTTGTTAGACGTAATAAATCATTTTAATTTTCCTAAAAAAAATATTTAAATGTATTTGAGGTAATATAAAATTATATAAAATTATACTAAAATGCTTTGGCAAAGTTGAAAGAATTAACAATGATTACGGACTAATTGATTGAAGTATTGCTTTATTTGTGACCAGTTATAAAAATTTAATATTAACAAGGTTTAAATGAAGAAAGTAGCGTAGCGATAATTAAAGAAAATAATTTGGTTCCAGTCTGAAAGAAAAGTATTAGGAAACTAAAGGTATTTTTTTTATTATTTAGATTTTACAAGACCTTCTTTTCTAAAGTAGTAAATCAGAATAAACTTCTCCATCAATAAAGGGATGATTCCAATCATATGTCTAATGAAGAAACTCTTAATGTCGTGTATCTATTAATGTTTATTAATTGCTGTAGAGCATTTACAATTTTATTGTATTTTATATCTGTATTAAATTACAAAAAAAATTTAAATAAAAATAAAAATAAAATAAAATTAAAAAAATATTATACACAAAGTACGATAGCTTTTGTTGATCATTTTCAGTTTGATTTCAGTAGAGTGGTAGTGAGTTGTATTATTACAGCATCATTTTACTTCTACATCATAAATGTACAAAATTTGGTTTTCATTTTGAGGACAAAATATGTGTCTGAGGTAGTAATTTTTGTTTTAGATTCAGCTACTTAATCTTTTTAGCATTCATAAATTTTTTACCATTATTTTCTTATTTTTTTTTACTAACGTTTTATTTATTTTCTGCAAATTTGTGGATTGGAAAATTTGAGGTACAACTTTCGGAATGTCTTCCTGACTACAATCTTATAATGTACGAAAATTTATGCATTCTTAAATAGTAATGAGAATTTTTATTTAAAAATTATTAAAAATATATTTTTCAGCAAAAATATAACAGTTGGTGTGTGTGGCAAAGCCTTATTTTACTACAATAACGATTTCTCTACCCGCCTTGTTGAGTGGATCGAAATCTTAAAGGTTCTCGGAGCATCCAAGATTTTCTTATACAATACGAAATGTCATAAAAATGTTCAAAAAGTTCTCGATTTCTACGAAAAAGAAGGAACTGTTAAGCTTATCACTTTTAATTATCCACCTCCATACGACTTTGAAGGTACATTTTTAAGGTGAGTTTACATTTAAGGTTTTAAATGAGGTAATTTATCATTTTATGCCAAATTCCTTAACTAGTTATGAAAAAAAGGCTTATATCAACGAAATATTGACGTAAGATTTGACGAATATAAGCCTTTTCTTTTTATTATGATATTTTAGTGAAGCACAAAATTAAATAATTTGACGAATAAAAGCATTTTCTTTTTATTTTGACATTTTAGTGAAGCACAAAACTAAATAATTTGACCAATAAAAGCTTTATCTTTTTATTATGACATTTTAGTGAAGCCCAAAACTAAATTATTTGACGATTAAAAAGCTTTTTCTTTTTATTGACATTTTAGTGAAGCTCAAAACCAGATAAAATCTGGAAATTATTTCACTTATAATCTCTTTATTAAACAGAATAATCTTATAATCTTTATTTAAAAACCTATCATTTGCAGAATCGTTTTCCAAGAAGCAAAGTGTGTGCTCTGTTTAAATAAATAAAATATTTTAAAAGGATGGTCTGTACGAAATTTCAGGCCAATATTGCTTCATTATTTCTTCTGTAAATTGAAATTAACGTTGAAAAGGTTAGAAGTAGAGGACTTCAAACTTTATTATTTAAAAAAAGGATAATATAAAAAAGAATATATGAATATTAGAAGACTGATTAATCCTTGATAACTTTTATCAAAGACAATGTAAAGAGCACTTTACATTCTTAATTGTTGTGACTTTTTTTCATTTTTCATTTTTTCAAAAAAAAAAAAAAAAAAAAAAAAAAAAAATAATAATAATAATAATTTATAAATTAATATCAATTTTGTATTAAGGAAATTCTTCATCAACGTAGATATACTCCTAGCATGTGATGATTCATTATTAAGACAAATATTTTTTTTTTTACTTTGCAAAAAGTATGTATAAGTAGCACGACAGGAAAAAATAATTAAAATTATAATTTTAAGCTAAAAAATCAATGAACCTTCCTAATCACTGCAAAAATTGTCCTAACGAATCGTTGGGACTAGTGGCAAAAATGTCACAGTAAAATTTTCAATAGTGAAAAGACATGTTAAGCATAAGTTATTTCCTAATATGAAAATAACAGAAAAAATTTGTTGTGATATTTTTGCCACTTGTCCCAACGATTCGTTAGGACAATTTTTGCAGTGATATTATTATGGACAAAAAGGAAAAAAATTACAATTTCTTTTGTTAAACTGACCTGTATATCTTTTCAGAGATGTCACTTTCTGCATGTACCTGATAAATAACGAAAATTGTTATTTTACAGACAATGGTCTAAAAAAAATAAGAGAGCTTATCGAGGAATTCAAAACATTTATGTTAACGATTGTATTCTGCGCAACAAAGATGATTTTGATTACTTGGCAGTTTTTGACAGCGACGAAATTCCAATTCTAAGAAAGCACAGTTCTTTTCAAGAATTTTTAGAGTCATTGAAGTAGGTATTAAGTACCAGAAGGCTGATATTTTAGTGATTTAAGAAGCATTCTTTTACCACTGTTTAAAAACTTTACTAAAGCCTACAGTAAACATAATTTTACTCAACACTTAATCATAATCCTATTTCTTTCAGGAAAACAACTCAAACTCAACCAGAAAATTATTTCTTAAAATGGAGATCTTTTTTTCGAAATCCAAAGTTTAAAACTCTACCCAAGAACCCAGAAGATAGAGCTTATTGTTTTCATCATAATATAAGAACAAAGCTGAAATCCAAGGAAAGTATGGCGGTTGAAATCAATGGCAAATCCTTTTTCAGCACAAATCAAGTAGTTTGGGCAAACCCTCATACACATATTTCTAAAAAATCCAAAATATGTAAGTTTTAACGCCTTCGTTAAGGTTTGAAATCATTTTCCATACTATTTTATTTCCATTTTATGTTAATTATATATTTATTTATTTGTTTTATTATTATTATTATTAGTATTAGTAGTGGTAGTAGTAGTTATACCTTATGTTAATAATAATAACAGGCTTAACTTACACACTCATTTGTTTGTTTTCTACTAACATTCTTTTTGGCTCTACTATTAAGTAATTAGTTACCAACCCTCACTGACTATCATAAACATCCCAGCCTTTCTTCACTTTCATCATCCTCATTTTTAATAGCAGTGATCCATGTTCTCGTAGTAAACTCAGTTGATACGATTATGGAGATGCTATTTTTTTAAAGCTCCTAACTCTATCTTTGGCATCAGCACTAACTCCACCATTTTCAGATTGACGAGATCAGTCTCTGATTCCGCCATTTTAAAATTACCCGGTTCAGGTCAGTTTCTGGCTCCACCATTTTGAAATTTCTCGGCTCAGTCTCTGGCTCCGCCATTTTAAAATTATCCAATTCCTGTTCATTTTCTTCTGACTCCACCATTTTGAAATTGCCTGGCTCAGACTCCGTGTGGTTTTGCTCTGGTTTTGCCATTTTGAAATTGCCCGGCTGGCTCAGGATCTCTTGATTATATAATAAATAATTATTTTTCCAACTCTGGTCAAACGCCGAGGACCTGCATCATGGGAAAAAAAGATCTAAAAAAATCGAAGGTGTTCACTAACTATAGGATATATATATATATATATATATATATATATATATATATATATATATATATATATATATATATATATATATATATAATATATATATATTTATATATTATTTTATTATATATATATATATATATATATATATATATATATATATATATATATATATATATATATATATATATATATATATATATATATATATATATAATATATATATATATATATATATATATATATATATATATATATATTATATATATATATATATATATATATATATATATATATATATATATATATATATATATATATATATTATATATATATATTATATATATATATATATATATATATATATATATATATATATATATATATATATATATATATATATATATATATATATATATATATATATATATATATATATATATTATATATGGAGATTAAGTGATTGTGTTCAAAATAACATGTAACCCATGCTGACTCTAATATTGATTTGAAAGCCATTTCGACAAAAATGTATTGAGTGAAATAAAACTCTTGGTTGTTGGTATTTCTTTACATGGGAAAAAGCAACTTTAAACCAATATTTCCTAGACTTGAGTGAAGGGAAAGAGAATTAAGCCTCTGTGACCAAGAAAAATACAGTGATCATTCTTTCTGTACACCCCAAGGGACATCTACCTGTCTTACCAGTGATTATTCCTAATAAAACCTTAAAGTCCGACCAATCAGAAGAATAGTAGTACAAAAATCGTTTAGTTGAAAAAGGCTTGGCTGTTCCCGCCAAAACAAAAATTGAAGAGATATAACAAGATACAGACATAATAGGATCAGAGGACCCTAGAGTCTGAAAGTATTTAGCAGTTAATGGAGAAGAATCGGAAGTTAAGAATTAGTTAAGCATGTTGGATTTGTTTCCAAGACAACTAAGTACAAGTTTAAAGTGTTGCGCAATCTGCTTAAAGTTATTTGAATAGTGAAATGGAATATTAGTTAATTAGCTGTATCTTGAGAAGTAGAGTAAAGTCACTAGCATTGGTGAACATTGAAATCACCAAATAGGATGATTTCGTAGAAAAGAGAGAAGTGAGAATATGTTCCATTTTGGTTCAAATATTCGAAAACTTTAAGATTTTCAAGAAATCTCGGAGATAAATATACA
>SEYY01000922.1:264724-267224 GCA_009176605.1 Armadillidium nasatum
TATATATATATATATATATATATATATATATATATATATATAATTCGATTTCAAACTTTCTCACTCTCGTGGAGTGGTGTTCATCATAATCCCTTCACACACGCACATATACACCTCACCTTTCACCTCTCTTCACCACCCCACTCCATCTCTCTCTCACAGTACTCCACACCTCTCCTTCCCTCGTGCAAACTCAAACCCCTTCCCCCCAAAATATCCTTCACCGCATCCAGCCATCTTTAATTTGGCCTTCCTTTTCCCCTTCCTTCCTCTACCTTGGATTCAAGCACTCTTCCCACAATCTTGCCCTCATCCATTCTTCACACATACACAAACCACATTAGTACACCCTCCTCTGCTCTATCCACCATTCACTTTCTCCATCCACTCGTCTCACTTTTCATTCGTTTCTGATCCTAACTACCCTGCTCAAACCACATATCGCTCTCAATCCCTTTATCCCAAACTCAATCCCAAACTCAATCTTTTCCTCACCAGAACATTCATCATCCATGTTTCACACCTATACATTACAAATGGCAAACACATACACTCAAACATCGTACCTTAATTTCACTTTGATATTCTCTCCTTCTTCCATACCTCCCTTAGTAATCATATTACTTTCATTCATTCCACCATACTATTTATTCTTCATTTCCTTTCAATCCCCCCTTTTCCATCCACCAACATTTCCAGATATTTGAATTCTTCCACTTCTTCCAATCTCTCTCCCTACCAATACACCCCCCCATTCCTCCTCTCTCACCACCTCATCCCCTCCCCAATCCTCATTTCTTTACTTTTTGTTGGATTTATTTTCAATCCTTTATTTGCACTTTTCTCCACAAATTCTCTCACCATTATTCTCAACTTTTCCCAAGACAGCACCACAAAGACAGCATTATCTGCAAGTACCCTTCCACCCCTCTCCATTTTCATAACTACTCCATCTACCAACAGGTTAAACAACCACTCCTTCGATAAACCAATCAGTAAGCTCCCTCTTCACCCTTACCCTCGCTCTACAATTTTCATAAAAGGCTTTGATCCCTTTTAATAATATTATTCTCACTCCAACCCTTTCCTCAATGCCTCGAACAACTTCCTTTTACATATCCTACCATACGCTTTCTCCAAATCTATTGAGCATGCATTCCCAACTTTACATTTTTCACGCAAGTTCTCACCAGTCATCCTCTAAAAACCACCTTGCTCCTCTCCCACCCCCTTTCTTGTCAATTCTTTCATTCTTGTGACTAATACCCTCCCATAAACCTTCCCTGCTACACTCAGGAGACTTATACTCCTATAATTTTTAAATACCATTTTCACCTCTTTTCCTCTATATATATATAGGCGCTATACAAGTATCCTGCCATTCCTTAGGCACTCTCCCTTCTCCCCAACACATTAAACATTCTTGTCACCCAGTCAACCATCTCTCCAGTTTCCTCCCTTATTATCTCCCCATATATACTGTCCGTCCCTGGCTATTTTCCCCTTTTCCCCTTTTTTAAAGCTACTTCCTCCTCCTTCTCCTCCCTACTCCTCTCCTCTACCCCAGTCACTACCTCCCCCATATTTCCTTAATGCTCCCCGCTCTCCACTCATTTTATCCCCATTCAATAATTCACTAAAGTACTTTCTTCATCTCTTTCCCAACTCTCTTTCTCACCTTGTATTAACTCACCATCCACCTCCTTCACTCCCTCTCCTCACTCTTCTCTCCCTCTCCTAACACTATTTACCTTCTTCCAAAACATTTTGCTTCCTTTACTTTTTGTTTTATTATTATTACTGTTAGTATCATTATTATTATTTATTATCGTTACTATTATTATTATTATTATTATTATTATTATTATTATTATTATTATTATTATTATTATTATTGCGGGTTAAAGGAGCCGGATATTTACTATTGTTACTGTTTTCATTGTATATAAGCATGAACGTGGGGGCCAAAAACCAGTGTGGTATTTAACAACCATCAGTATAAGAATCAACCGTCAGCGTGGTGAGAGCGTAACAATCAGTGGGGAAGCCACACCTCAGTGCGGGAGCCAACCATATACCAATTCTTATTACAGGAATCAGTTTTTATGTGGACTGACAACTTAATTTGAAGACTTTTGATGTGTTGTTTTTTTGTACTGGTGCCCCCTCCTTGAATAGGGCTCTGCCCGTGAGTGGTGGCCTTCTGTAAAAAAAAAAAAAAAAAAAAAAAAAAAAAAAAAAAAAAAAAAAAAAAAAAAAAAAAACAACAACAACATCATCTCAAGTTACTAGTATTCTTCCTTTCCTGGTGTCATTAGGATATTGGATATTGCTTTCTGTATTCTTGGTAAGGTGAAAACCCTTAAGTGGAAGTAATTGAGGAAACAACAATATTTGAGTTGGACTCAAGGGAGAGAATCTCCGAGAGGGTTTATAAGGTAGTATCACCTTCTGCGAGGCATTAAGAAGAAAAACACTTTGAAATAATCAATGAGTTGAT
>SEYY01000922.1:274724-287923 GCA_009176605.1 Armadillidium nasatum
CTTGTCGGTTAATCTTGGTGGGTTCCCTTGCTGAGTTTTCCTGTTTGGCTTTCTTGTTGGGTTCTATTGCTGGGTTTTCTTGCTAGGCAATCTTGCTGGGTTCTCTTGCTGGGTTTTCTTTGTGGGTTCTCTTGTCAGGTTCTCCTGAAAAATTAAATTATTATTAATACGTATAGTCTATATTTAATTAAAATTTTTTGCATTGTTGAAATTTCTACAGTTTTATATTTTTAGCTAATAATTTTTAAAATAAATATATTTTGATTCAAGTGTATTGCATGGTTGGGGTAATCTTTATTTTACTTTATAATATATTTTAAACTAATATATTTATCTTTTTATCTTTCACTACTAAAAGGTTTCACCACAGTATAGGCCATAAATAATATATATTTATACTATAATTTCACAATCCGGTTTTTATATATTTATTTTTTAGACCAAAAACTCCGAATTTATGAGCTCAAACAACATATTTCAATATCAATTCGTAGTGAGTATTTTAAATATTATTTCCCAAAAGTTTCCTATTTTCTACCTTGTTTTTGTCTAAGGATTAATTCTTATCTAGAATGAACGGTATCCATTAGTATTCTCATTTTCTCACCAAGCGTTGAGGATTAGGGCAATGCCCTGTCATTCATATTTTAAAAAAATGTAATATAGCAATAAATAATAACATGAAAAAGTTTAACTTCTCAACCAATGCCTTTCTGCTTCGTTGTCAGTACAATTCCTCCTCGGGTATTCGAACCATGACCGACACACAAACAGTGTGACTATAGGAGTATGTCATTTTAAATAAAAGTTTATATCCAATGGGCTTTGCCCTATTCGAAAAGGGAAACTTTATAGGTTGTTTCATCATAGGGTCTCATCTCGTATCGAACCAGCGCATTCAAGCGAGTCAATCACTCTACCGTATGTTAATTTGTCACTAACGAGAAAAACTATCATATATAATTTTAGATATTTATATATATATATATATAATATATATATATATTATATATTATATATATATATATATATATATATATATATATATATATATATATATATATATATATATATATATATATATATATATATATATATATATATATATATATATATATATATATGTATTGATATCATCGTCTCCAACGAAGAAAAAGGAAGAATCATTGAAGTAAGATAAATAATTATAATTATTAAAATTATTATTATTATTAAAATTATTATAAATAATTATAATTAGATTTATTATTATTTATCACATATAAAATATATTTAAAAAAAAAATTAAAGAAATCAAATGGTAATCGGAGAAAATAAAAAGTACAGGGTATATATAACATAATTTATTTGTTATTTTACATAATTATTTATATATTGTTTATTTACTTTTTAATTTATTTATTTACTTATTGTTTAAACTTTTATTTGTTCTAAAAATAAAATGTTTCAATATTTACTTATATATATATATATATATATATATATATATATATATATATATATATATATATATATATATATATATATATATATATATATATATATATATATATATATATATATATATATATATATATATATATATATATATATATATATATATATATATATATAATATATATATATATTATATATATATATATATATATATATATATATATATATATATATATATATATATATATAATATATATAATATATATATATATGCTTGCTCTGGTTATAAAATTAATTCTAATTAGTGTTTTGTTTGTAAATTTGGAGAAATATTGCTACAGGAAATTAAAGTCATTATTTTTGGTTTATACTTTTTAAAGTCAGAATTGTCTGAAGAAATTACCAGAAAAAGTCACAATTTCTAAAAAGGATTATTTCCTATTTTTAAAATAATTATAACTAAATATTTACCAAATGAAAGTGATAATTATAACTTCAGTTATGATTTCAAAGTTGGTATAAATTGTTTACAAATTTATCATCACCATCCAACCTGGTAGGCTGGTGCTATTCCTCTAGAAAGTTCTTAGTTTCTGTGTGAGGAATAGCCTTGGTATCTTGAGTAGCTTCAATTTGAAGTAGCAGTTTTGCTGGTCCTGTCGCTTCAACTTCTCGTTGTAAATAATTGTAACAGCTGCTGAGGGAAACTCTAATATGAACAGTCGTAGCAGCTGTTAAAAAGGTGCCCTCTTGTAGGGGTAAAGATCTGAAATCGCGCAATTAAAACCCAACGAACAAAATTATCATGTTTTAGATAATTTTTTTTTTGAACTTAAGTAGATAAATGATATATCTATCTTTATCTTAAAAAGATAGTGATATTCTTAGATTTCCTCGTCATGTAATTAAATTCTTTGATTACGTTTCAATTCATAATGTAATACTACTATTATTTAGTAGAAAATGAAATTTTATTGAGACCTAATTGTATTATTATTGTTATGTATTGTTAACCTCCTCCATAACACTGATCTTTTTATAGGAAATATATGAACCTGAATGGACAGTGTGTGTGTGTGTGTGTGTGTGTGTGTGTGTGTGTGTGTGTGTGTGTGTGTGTGTGTGTGTGTGTGTTATGCAAATTATTTTTGTAATATATTGTTGTAAGCTCAAAGTTTGTATTTCTAAAATGAAACAGAAATATTTTTGTGCGTTCAAACTATAAAGTGAAATATTACCTTTTGAATACTTATGACATTTTTTTTAACGATCTACTTTAAAATTATTTCAGGAAAAATATAACTATTGGTATTTGTGGTAAAGCTTTATTTTACTACAATGAAGATTTTTCCTCACGTCTCATCGAATGGATCGAAATCATGAAAATTTTGGGAGCTTCGAAGATTTTCTTCTACAAAACAAAGTGCCATAAAAATGTCCAAAAAGTTCTCGATTTTTATGAGAAAGAAGGAACGGTAACACTCATTACTTTTAATTATCCTCCACCCTATGACCAAGAAGGTACATTTTTAAGGTAAGTTTTCAATTTCAGATTGACTTTTTTAATACACAATATTTTAATATCATATTTATTATCCATTAACTAAAGCAGAAAATGAACACATGCTTTTATCTTGTAATAAAGTATGTGACAAAAACAAAGTTCTTTTAATTATTTTTAATTTGCTTTTAGAGTCATTTAAGCAATGCCGTCTACCGTGGTTCAAACGGTAGAGTGATTGATTCACGTGCTCGAGGGCGCCGGTTCGATCCCACTTGGGGATCCTAGATATATACTACCTAGAAAAGTTCCTCTCCTAGAATAGGGCAATGCCCGTGAGATTTAAACTTTTTAATTAAAAAAAAAAAATAACACAAATCATTGATGTCAGTAAATCTAATTGCACAGAATATCTTTTAAAATATATGCATAAGTTTTACAGAAAACATTAGCCTAAAAGCAGTGACTGAGATTTGTCCAGACTGACATTTTTTATTTTTATTTCGTTTATAATTGAAACTTACATTTACTGATGTCAAAATCAGAAAGTTTCGAAACGTTGAAGTTTTAGAAACAAAAATATGGAATACAAAATTTGCATTAATTCTATACTGTGCTTTATTTCTTCTGTTTTACGAATTTTAACTCCATTATTACATGCATATTAAAATGATTCTCAAATAGCATTATATTAAAATATATTTTCATTAATGAATATTAATTATCTCTGTTATTAATTTTCATTACAATAAAATATATTCGTCCATGACAGAAATTTGTATTTCAGTTTCTTCCATTTTTAAATTTCGAACATTTTTTTTAATATGAGAAGTTTCCCAATGTGAAAATAATAGAAACTAAATTCGGAAAGGTGAAGTGCAGAATTTAAAGGAAATATTTAGACGAAAGACAAGAAAGATAAATGAGGTGTAACATATATTCAGTAATAAAATATTTTTGAAAAGGAAGAAGCTCATGTAGGAAGTGAATAGAATAAAGTTAAAAATAAAGAGTGATATTTGAATTTAAAATTTTTAAAACTGAAATGAAAGGTGCAAGTGAAAGAGGGAAATACTTTTCATTTTGGCATCGTTGAATGTTGATGTATAGGTTGATAGAAGATGACTGAAACTGTATAAGGAAGAAAAATTAATTTAATTAATTAATTTAAAAAAGTGGTAATTTTATGGTAAATTGCGGTTATTTTACTTTGTAATTCATTTCTATGATGACGGTGGCTGTACAAGGAAGAAAAATTGAATAAAATATTTTTAAAAAGTGATAATTTTATGGTAAATTGCGGTTATTTTACTTTGCAATTCATTTCTGTCATTTAAACTAAAAATGAACCTCTATTTTACAGACTTTGGACTAAAACTAAAAAGAAAGCGTATAGAGCAACTCAGAAAATATTTATTAACGATTGTCTACAGCGCAATAAAGATGATTTTGATTATTTGGCAGTTTTTGACTGCGACGAAATACCAATTCTAAGAAACCACCATTCCTTCCAGGACTTTTTGGAGTTTATGAGGTAAGAACTAAAAAGATAGAAACCCTCATTCTTTTCTAGACTTTAATTACCTTTTAACAAGAAGCTAATTAAAAGATCGTACCAGATAATCACTTACTGGAAGAAAAATATTCGTTTTTTGCAGACAAAAATATTTTTAAAATTTTCCTTTCAGACTAGCCAGTGAAAAACGTCCTGAAAACTACTTTTTAAGATGGAAAACTTTCTTCCAAAACTTGAATTCTAAACCTTCAACTCTAAACGAAACAGACAGATCCTATAGTTTTAGACACAATATAAGAACGAAACTTACATCCAGAGATGTAAAACTATATGAAACGAATGGTAAAACGTTTTATGATACGAATCAGTTGGCTTGGGCAGGCGCACATCGACATTTATCAGAAAAATATTCAAAAATAGGTCAGTTTTAACCACTTAGTTCAAGCTTTATTTTTTTTTCACTCAATAATAATAATAATAATAATAATAATAATAATAATAATAATAATAATAATAATAATAATAATAATAATAATAATAATAATAATAATAATAATAATAATAATAATAATAATAATAATAATAATAATAATAATAATAATAATAATAATAATAATAATAAATATATATATATATTATATATATAAATATATAATATATATTATATATATATAATATATAATATATATATATATATATATATATATATATATATATATATATATATATATATATATATATATATATATATATATATATATATATATATATATATATATATATATATATATATATATATATATATATTTATTTATAGCCCCCAGAGTGCGTATGAAGGTTGTATCAAGGAAGGTTGCCTACATGGGTCATTTTTCTAATCATAAATGCACAATAGAGGAGAACTGCGTTCGCGGAAATTTAAAAGAAGAAACCGCGTTGCTTCCTATTAGAGAAGAAGTAGTGCGAAACATGAACAGAGTTCTTGCTATAATTCATATTTAGATTTAAAATTATATAGAATATACATTATTTATTTGTTATTTATTTTTTTAATATATATTTTTGTACAAACTTCATTTTTAGAAATAAAGTTCTCTTTAAGAGTATATATATTGTGAGAATATATGTTGCATCCCTATGTAAAATTTGGAATAGCCAAGGAGACTGTAACGCCTTTTCATTCAAATCTGAGATACACTTATCATGGCACAGAGAATACCGTGCATGCTACTTCCAATAAGTGGTGACCCTGGAGTGATAATAATAATCATAATGCTTGGTTGTCAGCCATACATGCATAATAAAATATATATAAGGTCTGTCTGAATGCATTTTATACATGTAGAGGAAAATATGGTACTGAGATATTACCTGAGTCATGTACAGTGAGGCTCTGTGGTTCAGTAATATTGGGAAATGCTGGAACTGATAAAGGCTATGCAGTGAGTGCCTAACATGGAAAAGAGAAATACCATAATAGGAAAAGAAAAATAGGAACTCTGGTATAAGAATAAAAGTTATTTCACTATATAAGAAATAGGTACTAAGATAGTGTTTATAAGTAAGAACACTCACCAAATGGATATAAATAATTCAGCTGGATATGTTTCAAATGGTGAGAACAATTTCACAATGAAATAGGGGAAGTTGTAGCACAATCAAAATATAATTAGTTGAAGCTGATGTGTGCAGATGAAATAAATGAATTTTAATCCACGATGGGGTAGGTCATGTAACATCGATGAGGCATATATTATTATGGTACAGAGTCTCTTTCGATCACGTCGACATGCCACAGTACAACTTTTATAGTAATGAATTCGGACAGTTACACTCGTCACGGAACTGTAAACAATACTGTGGTCGTTTTCTTTTCTACTTAAAATGATGGAATTAAGCCGAAGCATTCTTCATCCTCGTCGCTCAAGAGGAATTAGAGAAACTACATATATTCTTGGCCTTCAAATCCATTTTTCGAATACCCTTGACCAGTGCATCACTATTATTCCCTCTAGCTATGTATTAGCCATCATCGTACCTATCGGTAATTCTGTCCACATTCTCATAATTCTTAATTTTAAAGCATACATACCTATCCCCTATGCTCACCAACTAGCATTTTAATCATTCTATTGCGCGCCTTTGCATTACAATTTAGCTAACCATCCTTTCAGTAACTACTTTAACTATGAAAGAGCTTTGGTTTCTCCTAAAAGGTAAAGGCATTAAATAGTAGCCCATGGAGATGATCCACCTGTTTCTATCTTACCAAAACATTATGTCCTAAAGCCATGAAGACATAGAGGTTGGTTGCGAAGAGCATCCCAACCGCAAGGTGTTAATTTTACATCAGAATTAACCCCTTCTAGTATGCCACATAAAATAGAAAATGAAATGAATAATTTAATTCGGGATCTACAGTTACCAGAAACAGATCTGAACTTCATGCATTCAGGCTTTAGGAAAGCAATTTCCAGGAAGAAAATATCAAAATGTCTGTTTATAGAAACCGATATAAAAAATTGACCCAATTTTTCAAAATTAAAAAAAAAAAAAAAAAAAAAATTATTATTATTGTAAAAGAAGAAGAAGAAGAAGAAAAAAAAAAGACAAATTTTTAAATACTACTTTAAAGAAATTAAATTTTTCAAGGATGACAAAAAATATTAAAAATATTTATTACACATTTTAAGGAAAAATTATTTTACAATAATTTTCCTTAAAAATTGAATTTTCTTTCTTTTCAGTACAGAAAACGAATTTTTTAAGAGTAACATTTATAAACAGGAATTATTGTAAATTGATGAATTTATAATTTACATTCATATAAGTCTAATAGGAAAATGAGAACTATGCAGAATCCTTTAGATTATTTCTTGATATTTTCTACAAAATAATTTATCATGGAGATGAGGCTGTAATTCTTATAATTTTCTCTCTCTCTCTCTCTCTCTCTCTCTCTCTCTCTCTCTCTCTCTCTCTCTCTCTCTCTCTCTCTATCTATATATATATATATATATATATATATATATATATATATATATATATATATATATATATATATATATATATATATATATATATATATATATTATATATATATTTTTTTTTTTATGTCTCCTCCGGTGGGCAAAGGCCCAAGGCCTACCAATATCCACCGGAGTTGGGAAGCAATCGAATTCGGGGTCTCTAATGGCCGACGTGACCCGAAACACGGCGTTTAAAAGTGTGCAAGTCAAAGGAAGTTGGGAAAACAGACAAAGGGAGTGTGTTCCAGACTTTACCAGTAGAGTACATGTAAGATTGAGCATAGCGGTTAAGTCTGGGGTCGGAGAGTTGGACAGAGAAAGGGTGAGACTGTGTAGAAAGACGTGTCGCACGAGCCCTTCTCAGTGGAGGAGGTATGCGACGTGAGAGTTCAGAAGAGCAGTGTCCATTGTATATATATATATATATATATATATATATATATATATATATATATATATATATATATATATATATATATATATATATATATATATATATATATATATATATATATATATATATATGCGTGTATGCGTGCATGCGTGTGCGTGTGCGTGTGTGAGTGAGCGCTTCGAGGAAGGGCCACGTTGCCGTCAGGCAGATGGAAAAACGTTCTACCGATTATATCGAATGTATTAAAATCGATTCAAATACTATTTGCACTCTTGCGCTTTAGAATGATTCGCTCCTTTTGAGGAACATTTATACCAAAAAGTATATTCAGATTATTTCCTCCCCAACAAAGAAATGCCTGTTGGCTTCTCCAGTAGAAACCCTTTTCTTCTTCACAAACAACACAAAACACTTACCTAGAATCAGGCAACTTATAAAAGATAACCACTTAAACTACTCAATACATCATCACTAGAGAGTTAACAGGCTGTTGCAGTGAGTTGGAAACCGAATTGCATTCTTCTGGGTCTTAATATCCTTTCTATTCATAAATTTCTGCAATATCGTGGTATTTATTTTAATTTTACAGTTAATGTATATGGCTTTCTTGGAACAACCAGAAACAAAAAAGAATTATATATATATATATATATATATATATATATATATATATAATATATATATATATATATATATATATATATATATATATATATATATATATATATATATATATATATATATATATATATATATATATATATAAATATATATATAATCTCCTCCGGTGGGCCTAGGGTAGAGGACTACCAATTTCTAACGGAGTTGGAAAATATCCATTCTTGGTCGCTAAAGGCCGACTTGTTTAGATATATGGCATTTGAAAGTGTGCAAGACAAAGGAAGCTGGGAAATCAGGTAAAGGGAATGTGTCCAGACTTTACCAGTAGAGTACAAATAAGATTGAGGATAGGGGTTAAATCTGAGGTCAGATAGGTGAACAGAAAAAGGATGAGAAGGTGAAGAAAGGCGTTCTGCACGAGCTTTTCTCATTGGAGGAGATAGGCGACGGGAGGGTTCAGAAGAGCAGTGTTCGTATTAATAGCTATAGTATAGACAAAATGACGCAACAGTTTGACGGGCAAAAAGAGACTGGAGAGAATTAGCGAGAGAGAGATAGTTGATGAGACGAAAAGCCTTAGACTCCACCTTCTCAAGGAGATCTTTATGAGTGGAACCATCCCAGATGTGAGACGCGTAATCCATACAGGGACGAACAACACCCCTATAGAGAACAAACAACCGGGGAGGCGTGAGGAAATTACAAAGGCTCTTCATAACATCCAACCTCTTAAAAGGTTGTTTAGAAAGAGAAGTTATGTGATCTTTCCAAGAAATATCACATAACATTTCGTGATCTTTCCAAGAAAGATCACGAGAAAAAGAAACCGAGAATATTAAGAACAGATGAAAGTTTGAGTTGCATGATTTCGAAGAAGATATCATAGTTGTGTGGAAGATTGTGTTAAGTAGAGAGATGGAGAAACTGAGCTTATGAGGCATTGAAAACGACTATGTTTTCTCTGCACCAATTTGAAATTCGGCTAACCTCCTTTGCGTCTATTACCTGCTGTTTTGAGGGGCGTTTTTGAAACTGGAATGAGTAATGAAGGGTGGAGTCATAGGCATAGGAGTGGATATTAGATGAAGTAATAGAGAGGGTCATTAATGAAAAGTGGGAAAAGTGTTATGGATAGGACAGAACCCTGAGGGACACTACTATTAATAGATTTAAAGAATGAACTGTGGCAGTCTACAACAGCTGCTATAGAACGACCGGAAAGGAACTCAGAGGGAAGATCACAGAGAGAAGGATAGATACCTAAGAGGGAAATTTAGAAATCAAAGCTTTGTGCCAGACTCTATCGAAACTTTCGATATATCTAGCGTGACAGCAAAACATTCACTGAGATGCCGAAAAACGGAAGATCAAGAGTTAGAGATAAGGGAAAGAAGATCACCAGTAGAGTGTTTCTTACGAAAGCTCTGCTGGCGCTCAGTGATAAGATTAGAAGAAATGAGATGCTTCCAAATCTTTTTGTTAAGGATAGATTCGAAAACTTTAGAAATAACAAAGGTCAAAGAAATGGGACGGATCTTCGGCACAAGCTGAATGAGTACACGTTTCCAGCAAAAAGGGAAAACTGAAGAAGAAAGACATAGACCAAATAGGGTGCAAGCTCGGAAGCACAAGTTTTGAGAACAATAGGAGTAATACCAACAGGACCGTACGTTTTGTTAGTATAAAGCTCATAGACAGCAGAAATGACGTCTTTTGAAGAATTATAATTTGTCATAAATAAGTTGGAGGGGTGAATGAGATGGAATAGCTCCAGAATCGTCTAAAGTTGAATTAGAGGCAAAAGTTTGAGCTAAGAAGGAAAAGCAGGAGTTGTGCCGTCAGAAGATACTAGTGGAGGGGGAGATGAAGAAGCAAAGTTGGAATTGACATTCTTAGCAAAATGGCGGAGAAGTCGTGAAGAAGAGGAGCCAGAAAGATTAAACTCTTTTTTACTTTTACACCTGCCCCAAAACCTCCTAAGCAATCATGTAAGTTCTCCCAAAACACACCTCTTTCTTCTTTCCTAGCTCCATTTACCGGCGCATAAGCACAAGCAAACACACATTCCTCTTTATTAAACCTTAGCTTCACACATACTATTCTTGACGAAATTCTTACACACTCTCTCATACATTCCCACCATCTTTGGCTCAACATTATCGCCACCTCTTCCCTAGCTCTCACTCTCTCACTAACTCCTGAAAAAAACCTTAAAACTCACCAAATTCGATCTCCCCTTTCCCTTTTAGCTTAGTTTCAGTAAGCCCTAATAAATCCAGCTTTTTATCCTTACATATCTCACCAATTTCCACTTTTTCCAAATCATCATTTAAATCTCTTACGTTCAAACAATCACTGAACCCCTTTTTACCTCCATTCTTACTACTCTGGCAGTATACGGTTCGCCCCTCACCCACTGGAGGATTGAACCTTCTCCTCGCAGCACCTCTCCCCAAAGTTAATATAAAATTAATATATATAAAGTTAACAAAAATATAAAATTAATTTTTAAAGTTACTATAAAATTAATATATAAATGGCATCTATAAAAAAAAAAAAAAAAACAAAACAAATTATATAAAATAAATAAATATATATATATATATATATATATATATATATATATATATATATATATATATATATATATATATATATATATATATATATATATATATATATATATATATATATATATATATATATATATATATATATATATATATATATATATATATATATATATATATATATATATATATATATATATATATATATATATATATATATATATATATATATATAATATATATATATATATATATATATATATATATATATATATATATATATATATATATATATATATATATATATATATATATATATATATATATATATATATATATATATATATATATATATATATCTATATCCTCTCCCAGGAAGGGTTTTCACCCTGTCAGTGGAACCAGCATCTTTCCCCATCTGCTTGAAGAAGTTCTCCCAGAGCCCTCCAAAAGATCAAGTTCTTCGGCTCGCCGGTCCCCATGCCGGTCCATGAGTCCTATCCAGACTCTTCAGGTAGGGTTTTCACCCTTTCAGTAGGACAGCATCGTTCTTCAAACCAACCTCCAAACACTCTCTCCCAGGGGTCTTCAAAAGATTGTGCTTCTCCGAGCAATGGTTTCCAATATATATATATATATATATATATATATATATATATATATATATATATATATATATATATATATATATATATATATATATATATATATATATATATATATATATATATATATATATATATATATAAATATATATATATATATATTCTTTTTAAGATGTTCAAATTTACTAGTAACTTTTTCAAATACGGTAGACACGAAAACACACCTACACAGTAACTAACATACATTCACATTCGCACACATGCACACACACACACATATTTACACACTCAATGTTCCAATTTAAATTTATTACTGAGAGTATTTTAAAAAGAATTTTTTATTTATTTATTTTTTATTAAATGATTGCCAAATAAAATCATGAATCCTATACAATCTTATTATTCTTATTCTTATACCCTTTTGTTATTCTTTTCTTATTCTCATTTTATTTCTTATTCTTTTTAGTTTTCTCTTTCTTTTTTCTTATTTTTATTCTTATTTATATACGTATTTCTTATTTTTATTCTCCTTTTTCAATTCTTATTTTTATTCCTATCCTTTCCCTTTTTCTTTTTCTTATTCATTTCTTATTCTTTTGATACTTGTCTCCTATTATTATTATTATTATTTTTATAATTATTATTATTATTATTATTATTATTATTATTATTATTATTATTATTATTATTATTATTTATTATTATTATTATTATATATTATTATTATTATTATTATTATTATTATTATTATTATTATTTATTATTATTATTATTATTATTATTATTATTATTATTATTATTATTATTATTATTATTATTATTATTATTATTATTATTAATTATTATTATTATTATTATTATTATTATTATTATTATTATTATTATTATTATTATTATTATTATTATTATTATTATTATTATTATTATTATTTAACTTTTCAAGGCTTGGCACTCTTTCAATCAAGGTTTGTTTTAGTCAAGCTTTTATGTTTGTGCCAAAAGAACGTCAACTGAGAACGGCTCATAATAGAATTAAATATTACTATTAATAATAATAATAATAATAATAATAATAATAATAATAATAATAATAATAATAATAATAATAATAATAATAATAATAATAATAATAATAATAATAATAATAATAATAATAATAGTGATAGTAATAATGATCCTGAAATCTGTGAACGTCAGGAAGGCCAGTGGCCCGGATGGCATTCCCCCTCGTGTTCTGAGGGAGTGTGCTTCCGAGTTGGCCCCTGTCCTCGTTCAGCTCTACTCTCTATGCCTTAATACTAATACTTTTCCTCTATGCTGGAAGCGTGCGTTGGTTCAGCCGATCCCGAAAAAAGGTAGCCGTTCTGACCCTTCTAACTATCGACCTATAGCTCTCACTTGTGTTCTATCTAAAATTTTTGAAACTCTCCTCAACTCTCATTTCCTGGATCATTTGGAGTCTCATTCTCTTCTCTCTGATCACCAGTATGGCTTTCGTCGCTCGAGGTCAACTGGTGACATACTTT
>SEYY01000923.1:5000-22103 GCA_009176605.1 Armadillidium nasatum
AGTAGAAAGACATTTACGAAATAGTTTACCAAGGTACGGTGCAAGCTCGGAAGCACAAGTTTTGAGAACCACAGGAGGAATACCATCAGGACCGTACGCCTTCTTAGTGTTAAGCTCAGAGAGAGCAGAAATGACGTCTTTAGAAGAAATTACAATTTTAGGCATAAATGAGTTAGAGGGGGTTGAAGGAGTAGGAACAGCTCCGGAATCGTCTAAGGTTGAATTTAAGGCAAAAGTTTGAGCAAAGAGTTCAGCTTTAGAGGAAGGCAAAACGGCAGTTGAACCGTTAGAAGATACTAGAGGAGGGAAAGAGGAAGAAGCAAAGTTAGAGTTGACATTTTTTGCAAAATGCCAGAAAAGGGCGAGAGGAAGAGGAGCCAGAAAGATTATTGCTTTTGCGACGGAGAAAAGAGTTTTTAGTATCTCGAAGAATAGATTTTGCACGATTCCGGGATGAAATGTAAGTTGCATGAGATTCTGGAGTTTGAAGACGACGGTAGTCCCTGAAGGCAGCATCCCTGCGGCGGATAGCACGAGAACAAGCAGAGTTAAACCAAGGTTTATTAGGTTTAGTGGAAGGGAAAGAATATGGAATGTACGCCTCCATGCCAGAGAGAATCACCTCAGTTATTGCGCTCTGCACACTCCGAGGGACCCGTCCCACGGAAACAGCAATCATTCCATGGAAAATCAGAAAAGTACGACCGCAAGTCAGGCCAGTTAGTGTCACCGAAATGCCGAAAACGTCTCCTCGCCGAGGGCGGGGGCCGTTCTTGTGGAAGACTTGAAGAGACATTACAATATACGGAGAACAGAAGATGATTGGATGAACCCAGAGGAGGAAAGAGTTTAACAGTATAAGGAGAAGGATTGGAAGTTAGAAAAAGGTCTAGAATGTTGGGTTCATCACCAAGACGGTCAGGGATACGGGTAGGGAGTTGCACCAACTGCTCAAGGTTGTTCTGGATAGAAAATTCGAAGACGAGTTCACCAGCTGGATCTTGAGAACTAGATGAAAGCCATTGGCGGTGGTGAACATTGAAATCACCTAAAATGATGATTTCGGAGAAAGGAGAAGAAAAAAGAATGTGTTCTATTTTGGAGTTAAGATAGTCGAAGAATTTTGGATAGTCTATAAAGTTAGGAGATAAGTAAACAGAACAAATAAATTTAGTTGTAGAGTTGCAAAAAAGTTTGAGCCATAAAGTTGAGAATTCAGAAGACTCCAAATTAGAGACACGAGAACAAACAACATCGTTGCGCACATATGCGCAACATCCGCCTTTGGCTGAAAATTGAGGATAGAGACAGTAGGAGGAAACAGAGTAGGGTTTGCTGTCAGAGCACTCAGACACCTGAGTTTCAGTTAAGAACAGGAGATGAGGTCTAGAAGAAGAGAGGTGGTGTTCGACAAAGTGGAGATTAGAAAAAAGACCACGAATGTTGCAGAAATTAATGAAAAACGAAGACCGTGCACCAGGGCAAGCCGGCATAGAGGTCTTGGTGGCGCCAACCCCATCACCGGAGGCCACCAACTCCCAAGTGGTTATGGGGGAAGGAGTAGATTTGGGGCTATATTTGGAACCCGCCCCTCTTTTATTCTCCGAGGCAGATTTAAGTTTTGCCATTTTGAATTAAATTTAATAGGTAATGTAAGTGTAAGCGTTTGTAAATATTGTAGGACACATGTGAAGAAGGAGGAAGGTTGGAGCATAGGCACTCCAATGTGAGTCAAGGGTACACTAGAGACCCTCTGAGAAGATGAAACGCGAAAAGGAACGAACCAAAGGGCAACGGAAGCCCATCCTATCACTCCATGGGTTATGCCCAATGGGGGGTACTTGCATCGCTTCGGACGGCGCTACGTCCTCCCCCTATATATATATATATATATATATATATATATATATATATATATATATATATATATATATATATATATATATATATATATATATATATATATATATATTAAAACATCAAAGTTTAAAGTTTGCTATAGGGGAATCGAACCCGGGCCCTATAGCACAAAAGCATAGACTTAGACCTAGCTAGGTAAAAGTCTATGCTTTTGTGCTATAGGGCCCGGGTTCGATTCCCCTATAGCAAACTTTAAACTTTGACTTTTAATGAAATTTAGTCTGCGAGAGTATTTAGCAGACTGTAACTAACATTTACCTTATATATATATATATATATATATATATATATATATATATATATATATATATATATATATATATATATATATATATATATATATATATATATATAATTTTACTTCTGCTAATGAGGATTCGAACTCGGGCCTCTCAGATGTTAAGACATTGCGTTAACCACTACACCAACTGATGGTACAAAAAGGAATCTGTCGGAACTACTGCCTGACATATCGCCTAGGCAGACAGTCCCTATTGAATCCTCCGACCACAATTGGGCGTAGGGTTAACAAGCCAGAGCTCTATCCTCGTAAACCGCAGATACATATGTTATTCAAGAATTGCCACTTAATAAAACCGTGGAATAAATTTGTATAATTTTACTTCTGCTAATGAGGATTCGAGTTAAAATATTTCCTTACCATTAGACTAGTTTAAAATAAAAGTTAAACTGTTAAATATTCATCTTTCGACGATACTTCCTGCCAACGATGAGGTTTTTGTTAAAAATTAAAATTAAGCGTCACATCTTCAATATAGTAAATGCCAGTGCCTCTTGAACCGAAACAAGAAAATCAAATGCTATGTGTTTCCATTCTAAAAAGATTTGTTAGTTTAGCTGACATTTTTAAAGCATAGTGTACTGTATAAAGCTCACTAACAAATTTCAAGCTCTATTTATGTTGTGGTACATATATCTTTCTTGAATATGCACTCAGTTTTATATTTTTAAAGAAAAAGTAAATTTATTTTTTCATACTTTTCATATTACATTTTCTATATTTCTTTCATGCTGACTTTTAAACAAAATTTTATTCTTTTTAATAAGAAATAATTTTGTAATTTTTATTTTCAATTTAAAATTTTAAAATTTAAAATTCCCCACGGAATGATTACTGTTTTCGTAGGAGGGGTCCTCGAATTGAGCTTAGCGCAAAACCGAGGGAACTTTCTCCAGCATGGAGTCGTACATTCAATATTCTTTCAAGTCAGTTAAACAAAGCAAACCTTGGTTTAATTCTTCTTGTTCTATTGCTATTCGTTGCCTTCAGGAATTGTCACCATCATCTATTTCCAGAAACTCATAAAATTTATACTTCATTCCAGATTCTATAAAAACGTACGAATCATTTTACATTAATGGCACCATTTTTATTTTCGATAGATTGAAATTTCAGTATATCAATAGACTGATAAGTCATTTTTAATATCTTATTCGATAATCACTTTTGAATAAATAAAAAGAATATTTATCTACGGAGTCTCTGCCACAAGTACTGTATTCCCCTCCCCCCTTCCTGACCCCTTAAAAAGTCAAAATTGATCATTATATTGATCTTTACAAAATATAAATTTTAATATCGATATATCGTTCATTCCTGTATTGAAATATTGATCTATCATATGTATAAATGCTCAAAAATATGAAGATGCTCAGCTGGGGCATACTTGCACCATATATATATATATATATATATATATATATATATATATATATATATATATATATATATATATATATATATATATATATATATATATATATATATATATTTTAGGCTTTAATATCTTTTGAAAATTTTCTTCAATAAAAATGGGAGCAGGATCAAAATCATTAGAGGAGATAAACCTGTATGTAAAAGCCGGCGTTGACGGAGAACGACTAGGGGCTTGTCCATTTTGTCAAAGAGTTTACATGGTTCTTCTTTATAAATCTCAATCAAAGCTTCTTAAATTTAAGGTAAGATTTCATTTTTTAATTGTCTTTGAAAATAAGATTTATTTCTTACAACTGAAAGCTTCATTTTAGGGAAAGGGATCTTATACCGGAGTTCGCGGTAGCTCAGTGGGTAAAGTCAGTTTTTCTCTGGCTTAGGGGAAAGAGGTTTGTCCCTCGTTCTCGCGTGTGTACTGCAAAGTACACACTCGATCGAGGCTCGAACCTCCGAACCAGTTATCTGAACGGACATAAAAAATTGTCGTTTGTAGGAGATTTTCTGTAGTTAATTAACTAATTACAGTTTACGGCAAAGTGTATTATTACGCTAATCTCAATACCGGAGTTCGCGGTAGCTCAGTGGGTAAAGTCAGTTTTTCTCTGGCTTAGGGGAAAGAGGTTCGTCCCTCGTTCTCGCGTGTGTACTGCAAAGTACACATTCGATCGAGGCTCGAACCTCCGAACCAGTTATATGAACGGACATAAAAAATTGTCGTTTGTAGGAGATTTTCTGTAGTTAATTAACTAATTACAGTTTAAGGCAAAGTGCATTATTACGCTAATCTCAATACTCACACATCGCTTAAAAACATAGCCAACACTTACAACATTCCATGCTATTTCAACACATACAATATCACATTCTCTCTAAATTGCTCCTACAGAGAAGGTCGCCTATCAAGAATTTGAAACCACGCCCACCGGTGGAAAAAATAAACTTGATTGGTCTGTACCGGAGCAGGGTTTCCCTATCCAAAAACCCAAATAATCTGTATAACTTATCATCTTAGTCAGAAATAACATATAACTCAATTTCCCTGGCTAAGAACCACACTTCTCGAATAGGGCTCTGCCCGTGAGTGATGGTGATAACTTTAAAAAAAATAAAAAATACCATCGCAAAAACTTCAAGAACTTCAGCTTTGTGAAAAGAGATTTAACTGGTAAAGATGGTCTAGTCAGATTTAAAGAACTTTTTAATTAGCAAATAAAGAAATTAATCGTTGGCAGAAATTAAAAGTTGAAACTCTTATAAAATTTAATTAAAGAATTAAAATATTTATTAACTAAAGGAAGAACAACAATGTTTTGTTTTAGCCATTTTGGAAAGCTTAAAATAAAAAGGACATGCTTTGGAATTAAGTTAAAAAAAATGTCATATTGTACTGACAATTTTGGACAGTGCAATTTGGATATAACAACGTAAGTAGATCATATGAGGAGAGTCAGGGTGACAGAGCAAGCAACGCAACGTTTATTTTTCATTGCTTGAAACAGCTGTGGGACAAGGACTGGAAACCACTGAACTGTTAAGCATGATCTCCTGGAAAAATCTGGGATAAACTAAGGAACCGTATGGAAGAAGATTCTATAGTCCCATAGAATTGACAAAAATCCTACCTGGGAGGGAAAAATTCAAGGACTAGCATTGGAAAAAGAATTTCTAGTGAGATCAGAGATCAGTTGTATAATTTGTAAGGAAGGAGTGAGACCCTCGCTGTTCAAGTGCAGTATTTATAAAATTTATTCATAGAATTTATTTAACTATTACAAATTATATTAATCATAATTCATGAGAAGATTATTACTTCCACAAATAATTATACCACTCCCCTCCCCTTATTCCACACTGATCTTAAATTCCAAGGTGGCTAAATATCTTCTCCTACAAACCACCATCCATCTCCCACCACCCTATCAGGTAATCTGTATTAGATTTCTTTCTGTCCTCTCTAAAATTTCCTCATGTCCTGTGTAACAGTAACATCAACATCGTGTCTTCTGTCACAGACTTCCCTCGTTATCCTATGTATCAAATTCCGTTGTATCCTCTTTATCAAATTCTTTTGTGTACACTGATCAGGTCCACTCCTAGTTTCAGCAGTTCCTTACTTTTCTTCATTCAACTCTGTTGCTACTACTTGCTGCCGTTTTTTTTCCTTTTATTCAAAAACTCTCTTCTGCATTTTTTTCCTGCTTTCTTTGCTGTTCATTCCAGTTCTTGCCCTGATAGCTTGTAGTTTTTAAGGAAGGAATGTGAACCTCAGTGATGGAGTACAGTTTAATAAACCATTCTTAAAATTTTTTACTTAAGCATAACAATTAATTTTTATTAATCTTAATTCTTGATAAGCTCATTATTTCCACATATAGTTAATAAAGCTCTAATTACTCCAGTACTACCCAGCTAGAATCAGTTATTTGGGAACATCTTTCAAAAGAAAAGACGTAAATGAAGGATAGACTCTTCGGCATAGAAGTGGGTAGGTGATGTAGTGATAGAAAGATCATTAATGAAAAGTAAAAAAAAGGTGTGGAGAGGACAGAACCCTAAGGAAATCTACTACTGATAGATTTAAAAGATGATCAGTAACTGTCTACAACAGCTGCTATAAAACGTCTGGAAAGGAAGGAAATCACAGAGAAAGAAAGATATCTAAAGAAGGAAGTTCAAAAATTAGTCATGTGTCAGATTCTAACGAAAGCTATTAACATGTTCAACACCACAGGAAAATATTTACAGAAATTTGGAAAGAGGAATAAGAATTTAAGAGAAGAGATAAAATATCACCAGTAGAACGTTTCTTATGAAATCCATACTGGCTATCGGAAAAGAGATGGACGAGTTTATATATATATATATATATATATATATATATATATATATATATATATATATATATATATATATATATATATATATATATATATATATATATATATATATATATATATATATATATATATATATATTATATATATATATATATATATATATATATATATATATATATATATATATATATATATATATATATATATATATATATATATATATATATATATATATATATATAACCCAACATATTTGATCTTTTCCTAACTTCTTATCATTCTCCTTACACTGTTAAACTCTAGCATCCTCTGGGTTCATTCGATCACCTTCTTTTCTCTGTATCTTGTCCTGTCTCTTCAAGTTTTCTGCAAGAACGACCCAGCCTTCGGCGAGGAGACGTTTCTGGCATTTAGGTGCCACTAACCAGACTGACTTGTGGTTGTACTTTTCTGATTTCCTACGAAGGATTACTGATTCTGTTGGAGAGGTCTCTCGGAATGTGTATCTCTCTGGCATGGAGACGTACATTTAAAATTCTTTCCTTTCTACTAAACTTAACAAACCTTGGTTTAATCATGTTTGTTCTCATGCAATTAGCCGCAGGGATGCTGCCTTCAGGAACTACTTTCTTTAAACTCCAGAAACTCAGGCAACTTATATTTCATCCCTGAATCGTGCAAAATCTATTCTCCGTAACACCAAAAACTCATTACTCCGTTTAAAATGCAATAATCTTTCTGGTTCTTCTTCTTCAAGCCCTTTCTGGTATTTTGCAAAAAAATGCAACTCTAACTTTGCTTCTTCCTCTTTCCCTCCTCTAGTATCTTCTAACAGTACAGCTGCCGTTTTCGATTGCAGAGCTGTTCCTACTCCATCAACCCCCTCCAACTTATTTATGCCAAAATTTGTAATTTCTTTTAAAGATGTCATTTCTGCTCTCACTGAACTTAACACTAAGAAGGCGTGGTGTCCTGATAGTCTCCGTCCTATGGTTCTCAAAACTTGTGCTTCCAAGTTTGAATTGGTAAACTATTTCGTCTACGTCTTTCTGCGTTAATCTTCCCTTCGTGCTGGAAACGTGTGCTCATTCACTCTGTACCGAAGAAGGGAGACCCTTCTCAACTCTCTAACTAACGTCCTATATATTTAACCTCCCTTCTTGCTAAAGTTTTCGCATCTATCCTTAAAAGGAAGATTTGGAAACATCTCTATTCTTCTAATCTTTTCTTTGATCGTCAGTATAACTTTCGATTGAAAACGCTCTACTGATGATCTTCTTTCCATTCTCTCTGACTCTTGGTCCTCCGCTCTTCTGCATTTCAGTGAATCTCTTGCTGTCGGGCTGTACATATCGAAAGCTTTCGATAAAGTCTAGTACAAAGCATTAATTTCAAAACTTCTCTCTGTCTCTCTGTCTCTCTAACTCTCTATGTCTCTGTTTCTCTCAGTCTCTGTCCCTGTCTCTCTGTTTCTTTGTTTCTCTGTTTCTCTGTCTCTCTGTCTCTGTCACTCTGTATCTCTGTGTTTCTGTCACACTATTTCGTTGTTACTCCATAATTCGCAATTCCGCTAACTTTATTGGGCTTTCCACAATTGGAAATTCTGAAACTTTCTCTGCTTCGCCAGTCTATTGCTAATAAATTCTATTGCTAATAAATACTTGTTTTGTCTGCCAATGAAGTCCGTCACAGTCAGCTAACTCTTTATTGTAGATGTAAACATAATTTCCAATAAAAATACCTTCCAAATTATATATTTTAATATTATTTTTATAGATAACAAGTTTTATAACCATTGGTTATATATATATATATATATATATATATATATATATATATATATATATATATATATATATATATATATATATATATATATATATATATATATATATATATATATATATATATATATATATATATATATATATATATATATATATATATATATATATGAATGTATTGAAATGAAACACAACCCCTCAAACTTATATCAGGTGATATTAAAACCGAACGTGATTGGTAAATTTGAGAGGAGTGAGGGCGAAAGGAGGAAGGCAGAAGAGAGGGTTAGTGAGGCCATGACAACGTGGCTTAGGAAGGTGTATTGAAACACCGCTATCCAAGAGAAAGCAAAAGGCTTGTTAAAAAAGGGAATGAAGTGGGTTTGAAGTGCTTTAGATTCAATACTTTTGTAGTGAATGCTCATACTGTAGAATTTATGATTATTAACCTTGCCTAAGTCCTGTGTAGTGAAGATAGATTATTAATTAAGGTGATGAACAACTGACTGTGCTGTACTATTAGGCTTAAAAAAAAACATAATAAAGTGAGCAAAGCTATTCTTAACCCTATACTTCTTAATTAATATACCCTGCAATTGCATTGCAATTGCAAATTCTGGTGACCACCTTAAGTGACGTATTGCTATATTTCAACATTGCAAATAGTATGGAAAATCCTTATATTTTAGATTTAATTAAATATTTTATGATTTAAAGATGAAGCTATTTTTTGGTTTACATTTTTGCTTCTTAGTAAAATACAAAATCTCTGGTGTATTTTGAAGTTTCAAAATTTCCCTAAAACTAGATTCCCATTATGAATGGCAACACAAAAAAACTTGTTATGCGATTTTGAACACGCTAGAGCTACTTGCTCTTATAACTCGGAACTCGTTAGAAACAAAATTGAAATGTAAGTGTTTTTTAATAATTATATCAGCCTCGTCGACAGAACGTAAAGTATAGCTAATTAATAACCTGTCTTTGACTATTAATTGTTTTACTTAGATATTAGGACTTTGAATTTGGGCTCTGATTGCTATTTTGGAACTTTGACATTGACAGTCTACTCTTTATTTTTGATTTGCATTGTTTGATTTTAACTTTTAGCAAAAGAGTAGGCTTGTTAGGCATTCTATGGGGTTTAAAAATTGACTTATGTTGACATTTAACTGTTTAATTAAAGTTCTAAGTTGTAACTGGAGTTAGGATTTATTGCCCTGATGTTTGAATGGCAATTGTTCAGTTAAGAGAGGTTCAGTTTATCTTTTAAAATACTTACTAAAATTTAAATAAAGTCTTAAACGTTAATAAGGCGCTTCTTCCTAAAGAACTTTTTTATGAAAAAAATACCTAAAAGTTATACTTAAAATTTGGCTAGAAGATCATATTAATATTTGGTGAGTAACTTTAGATTTTATTGTTTATAATTACTATTTTCTTTAGGCTAATATATCTAAATATATACTTTATTTAACCTTCACCTAATAATAATAATATATGCAGGAGTTCACAATTTAACATGTAAAATCACTTCACTTCATGAAGTCTTTCAACAAGATTTCATTCAAATAACTTTACACTCAACTCATAACTCTATACAAATATATTATTCTAAAGCACCTCGATATATTAAGTTTGCAAAAACTTATGAGAAATAACTTGAAAATAGGTAACCGAACTCTCAAGTATGCTGCCTATACATATTCTATTTGAGAGATTCCTTTGCACAGGTTCACAAACTCAACTTAACCTGAAACTCAATCTTAAAGTACTAGATGAAACTAGGTAATTCTGGTATGCTAAACTAATAACTAAAAGTAATAGACTTAGATTAAAACTATATAATTATGATGATATATTCTAATTAATAAATATTATGTAATACTAACTAATCCTTGGGGATCTAGTTTTATAATACCTATTTTCATCTAGTTTTTTAAGAGTGAGCTCTTGTTAGGCAAAATTTGTAATAGTTGGGTTCTTGCGGACACATCTTATGTCCTTCGATGACAGGATGAATTAATTCATTTTTAAACCACAGTATGAAAAGAATGGCTTTGAGGTTAGACGTTATATTAGCATGAATCTCTCATCTTCTGCATATGAACATAACCCATTGTGACTATGTGGTATATATATATATATATATATATATATATATATATATATATATATATATATATATATATATATATATATATATATATATATATATATATATATATATATATGACCATCGCTTTCTTCCAAGCTAGGGGGGGGGCAACTTATAATTAATAGAGCTTGTAGGGAAAGAAGCAGACATATTAAATTAGAAACATTTTAATGGATAAGGAAGTAATTAATATTTAATTAATTATTATTTACTTTATTAATACTATAGAATATCAAATACAATATGAAAAGATGAAAATTTAAAGTTTGGAACAGTTGCAAATAACTGATATTATTAAAAAAGTAATTTTCTTGGGTTCTTGGCAAGTTTATCAACTACTGTTTGAATAAAGTAATCATAATAGTCAAACACAAATTTTGTGTATAATCATCATAGCCATCCCGTTTAACCTGTCCTCTCCCATAGTGCTTCGTAGCCAAGTCTTGATCCTTCGCAGAGTACTGAAAGAGCACTCTACTGAACTGGTGGTGCATGGCTGGGCGACTAGTATCAGCAGAGCCTTTTCCTCGCCGGAAAGAAAGGTTCACTCTCCTTTAAGACTTGGGAGACGAAAATATCTTTTAGCTCTTCACTACTCAGTTTCCTGTCCTGCCAAATTTTGTACCAAAGTTCCAGCTCTGCTTCTAAATGTTAAAAGCTGTAAAATGAAGATGTCGTTGATTGTTATGAGTAACATGTGGAAAGGATGTAAATATATCAATGCAAAGGCAGGTGTATTTTCAGTAGAATATAGAATCTAGATTCGCAATTATTAAGGATCTTCTTCAGAACTCTTTGAGATTTGTTGCTGGATGGTTACTGCGGTGCTGTTACCTACCAACAATCCGTTGTACATTCAAATCCAGTCACAGTTGATCAGCGATTTGATTAGCTTCTTTTAACACTTCAATTGTGATTTTGTCTTCATTCTTGCAATGGTGCCTAACCATTTCCACAATGCGTTGAATGTGTTGCGAGGTTTTGACGATATCTAAAGTCTTGGATTGGAGAGCATTCACACTGGTTTTAACATCGCAGAGTACCGCAGCAATGATAAATGACAACTTACTCACCGCTGAATATTAAATGAAAGGCGCTTTTACTTGTGACGGCACTTCCTTTTAATGGAAAGGGTTTCTAACACTTGCATTATTCGTACAAAGTGCTCTTTAAACACTCTGATACAATTGTGTTTTTCAGACCATCTAGTCTGGCACTGGCTTGGGATGTTTGACATTAATTTTTTTCAAGATCTATCTTGCAAAAAATGTAGTCAATATAATTTATAGTTCCCACAGTTTTGTGGATTTCAGGTATTTGTGTTCAAATCATTTATTACCAGATTTAGTTTGTGTGAAGTGCAATTGAAGAACAATGCTTTTTTAAACTTTTCCCGCAATATTGTTTGAACCTCACCTTCTTTGCCAGACATAGTAGAACATTCATCGAAACCCAAGCCCAAGTATTTCTTGGTATCCTGTTCCTCGCTAGAGAAAAAATCGTCAATTGCTTTCGCAATGGTTTTTTGAGTCAAGCTTTTCCAGGTCTACAAAGCTAATAAATTCCTCTTTGATTTCTATCAGTCACTTTGTCAAAATTCCACAACCTTATTTATAACTGTTACTTTCCAGAAATATTAGCGGTTTCATCTGCTAGTAAGCTATACGCGCACGCTTCCTTGACCTTAATAACAATGCTTTCCTTTATATTAGTACCACATATAGAAAGGATCTCTTTCAAAATCTGAGCAGAAGGTATGTGGCATTTTTATTCTCGTGTTCATTTAAAAACCATTTTGAACTTCAATGACTGGTCTCCCGAATCTATTCGCAAACGGCACAAATCTTTCAGCACTCCCTCGTCATGATGTTTACCCCCATGCTATAAATCGTACTTATCAGGAAATGTTACACATGAAATTATTGAAGATAATACCTTTTTATTTTTTCTATGGTTTTCTTAGAAGACTGGTTAATTTGGATGTCTACCGGCACCTCCTGTAGGAACAATGTTGTAGTTTCAACAACAGTTTTATGCCACTCGGTGTTTGTATGTTCCTTACAAACCTCATGAACTTCTTTAAATTTACTTAAAGGAATTTTTAAAGAGCCTAGGTCCCCTCTGACCAAACTTCTATTTGGAGAAATAAAATACAAAACGTGCAAAATTCTCAATTCAAGCGCTTGGAGTATACCAGCCAAGGAGAATATGTCTCCAACTATTGATGACTGAATTTCCTCTTTAAGAGGGTAGCATCTTCAAAAAAATTATAGGTTTTCGATGGAATCCAACAAGCTTTTATTAACTGTTTCTTTTTCTCAGTCGAAATCATGGATGACTGTCCAACGTATCTACCAATTTCATTTTCATGACAGTCAACCACTAAAATGTCAGCTCCGAAATCTGGCCTCATATCTTGTCAAGTCAAGAATCCGGGTCTGGGTCCTTCATCATGAGAAGCATGAGTCAGTATTATTATTAAAACTCGACATAATATAAACAAACCAAGTCACATCTAGATAGATCAAGTAAGGTATTTATTTCATTATTTCAAGCGGGCCAAGAAGGATCAGGTTTACAACAAGGAAAACGCTTTATAAACCTTCACTAAGAGTAATAGATTCTAGGTGAGGCAGCTGCACCCCCCCTAACGACACAAATGTAATATATATATATATATATATATATATATATATATATATATATATATATATATATATATATATATATATATATATATATATATATATATATATATATATATATATATATATATATATATATATATATATATATATATATATATATATATATATATATATATATATATATATATATATATATATATATATATATATATATATATATATATATATATATGGGCGTCGTCAGGGGGGGGCCCAGTAAAATTTAAAAATTTCCTACTAAAATTTCCACCAGAGCTAGGGGGAAAGACGGAATCCTGGCCAAATTAAAGGCCGACGTGATAGGAAGTGGGGAAAATGGAGGAAGGGAGTGTGTTCCAGACTATATCAGTAGAGTACATGTAAGATTGAACATAAAGGTTAAATCTGGGGTCAGAGAGTTGGATAGAGAAAGGATGAGACTGTTTAGAGAGACAAGTGGCACGACCCCTTCTCAATGGAGGAGGTGTGTGACGAGAGAGTTCATAAGAGCAGTGTTCATTGTAATAGCGATAATATAGAGAGAGCGACGCAACAATTCGACAGGCAGAAAGAGACTGGAGAGAATTTGTGAGAGATGGAGTGTTAATAAGACGAAAAGCCCTAGACTCTACCTTCTCAAAGATAGCTGTATGAGTGGAACCACCCCAGATGTCAAATTCATACTCTATACTGGGGCGAACAACACCCCTATAGAAGAGCAAGCAATTGAGGTGGAGTTGAGAAATACTGAAGGTCCCTTGGAACTCCTAGCCTCTTAGAAGCTTGTTTAGAAAGAGAGGCAATGTAATCTTTCCAAAAAAGATCACGAGAAAAAGAAACACCAAGAATATCAAGGACAGATGAAGGTCTGAGTTGAGTGTTTTCGAAGAAGATATCATAGTTGTGTGAAAGATTGTGTCGAGTAGAGAGATGGAGGAATTGAGTTTTGGTGGTATTGAAAACAACCATGTTCTCTCTGCCCCAATTTGAAATGAGAGATAGATCAGAGGTCAGCTGCTCCAAGGCTACCTTCATTGCGTTTCTTAACTATTGTTGGAAGGGGGAACCTTTCAAATTGAAACGAATAATGAAAGGTATAGTCATCAGCAAAGGAGTTTATAGGGGATGAAGTAACAGAGAGAAGGTCATTAGTGAAAAGCAGAAAAAGTGTTGGGGATAGGACAGATCCTTGAGGAACACCACTATTAATAGATTTAAAGGATGAACGATGGCCGTCTAAAACAGCTGCTAAAGAACGACCGGAAAGGAAATTAGAGAGAAAGTCACAGAGAGAAGGATAGATTCCGAAAGAGAGAAGTTTGGAAATCAAAGCTTTGTGCCAGACTCTATTGAAAGCCTTCGATATGACTAGCAAACAGCAAAAGATTCACCGAATTTCCGAAGCGCAGATGATCAAGAGTCAGAGAGGAGATAGGAGATCATTCGTAGAGCGTTTCTTACGAAAGCGATAATGGCGATCAGAGATAAGATTAGAAGAATTGAGATGTTTCAAAATCTTTCTGTTAACAATAGATTCGAAAAGTTTGGAAAGAACGGAGGTTAAAGAAATTGGACGATAGTTAGAGAGTTGAGAGGGGTCCCTCTTCTTCGGCACAGCCTGAATGAGCGCACGTTTCCAGCAAGAAGGGAAGGTTGAAGTAGAAGACATAGACGAAATAGTTTACCAAGGCATGGTGCAAGCTTGGAAGCACAAGCTTTGAGAACCACAGGAGGAATACTATCAGGATCTTACGCCTTCTTAGTATTAAGTTCAGTGAGAACAGAAATGACATCTTTAGAAGAAATTACAATTTTAGTCATAAATGAGTTGGAGTGGATTGAAGGAGTAGGAACAGCTCCGGAATCGTCTAAAATTGAAATAGAAGCAAAAGTTTGAGCAAAGAGTTCAGCTTTAGAGGATTTGCAAAACGGCAGTTGAACCGTCAGAAGATACTAGAGGAGGGAAAGAGGAAAAAGCAAAGTTAGGGTTGACATTTTTTTGCAAAATGCCAGAAAGGGCGAGAGGAAGAGGAGCCAGAAAGATTATTACATTTGCGACGGAGAAAAGAGTTTTTGGTATCTCGAAGAATAGATTTTGCACGATTCCGGGATGAAATACAAGTTGCGTGAGTTCGTGTAGTTTGAAGACGAGGGTAATCCCTGAAGGCAGCATCCCTGCGGCGGATAGCACGAGAACAAGCAGAGTTAAACCAAGTGGAAGGGAATAAATATAGAATGTAGGCCTCCATGCCGGAGAGAATCTTCTCATTTTTTCACTCTGCACACTCAGAGGGACCCCTCCCACGGAAACAGTAATCATTCCATGGAAAATCAGAGAAGTACAACCGCAAGTCAGACCAGTTTGTGGCGCCGAAATGCCGAAAACGTCTCCTCGTCGAAGACGGGGGCCGTTTTTGCGGAAGACTAGAAGAGACAGGACAAGATACAGAGATAAGAAGATGATCGGATGAACCCAGAGGAGGAAAGAGTTTAACAGTGTATAGAGAAGGATAAGAAGTTAGGAAAAGATCTAGTATGTTGGGTTCATCACCAAGGCGATCATGGATACGGGTAGATTTTTGATATTCTGTAGAGTTAGGAGATAAGTAGACAGAACAGACAAATTTAGTTGTAGAGTTGCAAGAAAGTTTAAGCCATAAATAGAGAATTCAGAAGACTCCAATGTAGAGACACGAGAACAAACAACATCGTTGCGCACATAAGCGCAACAACCGCCTTTGGCTGAAAATTGAGGATAGAGACAGTAGGAGGAAACAGAGTAGGGCATGCTGTCAGAGCACTCAAACACCTGAGTTTCGGTTAAGAATAAGAGATGAGGTCTAGAAGAAGAGAGGTGGTGTTCGACAAAGTGGAAATTAGTAAAGAGACCACAAATGTTGCAGAAGTTAATGAAAAAGAAAGATTGTGCACCGGGGCAAGTCGGCATAGAGGTCTTGGTGGCACCAACCCCATCACCGGAGGCCACCAACTCCTAAATGGTGATGGGGAAGGAGTGGATGAGGGGCATTTTTTGGATGCCGCCCCTCGTAGCATCTCCGAGGCAGTTCTATGTTTCGTCATTTTTTTTGTAATTTTATATTTTTTTAATTTTAAATTGTAAATTTGTAGGAACGTGAGAAGGGGGGTTGGGAGAAGGAGAAGTGGGAGCATAGACACTCCTATGTGGGACGAAGGTACACTAGACACCCTCTGAGAAAGTGAAACGCGAAAAGGAACGAACCAAAGGGCAACGGAGTGAAACGGGATGGTCTAACCCATCCTATCACCCCACGGTTAAGCCCAATGGGGGGTACTTTCATCGCTTCGGACGGCGCTACGTCCTCCTTCTTTCGCTACGTCCTCCCCTATATATATATATATATATATATATATATATATATATATATATATATATATATATATATATATATATATATATATATATATATATATATATATATATATATATATATATTAGTGATGGCATCCGCATCCGTGGAGCATCCGCATCCGCATCCACATTTTCGAAAATTCAACATCCGCATCCGCACTTTCGAAAATTCAGCATCCGCATCCGCACTTAATAAAAATTCAACATCCGCATCCGTATCCGCAAATGATAAAATATGACATGCGATTTTTTTTAAAAGAAAAATTATAAGTTATTGAAAAACAAATTAAATAAATAAAGAAATATATGAAGTGGTGGGTCACATCCAAATTGTGTTGTTCTAGTACTAGTTACATAATTTTTCTGACCCATTATCAGTACTAATGTTTTTAAAAATTTATTACTTTTTTATAGCTCTCACTTTCTTTAAATAAGGTATGATTTATACAAAAAAAATAAAAAATAAAATGAATAAATAAATAAATAAAAAATAAGGTGGAAATGCTCTTATCATACAGAATATTTTAATGATTTAACATTTGAAATTATATTTTTGTAACAATAAGGTAAACAGGATTAGTATATAATTTTATAGAAGAAACTTTGCAAATT